>JAVYIG010004634.1:0-156322 GCA_035222895.1 Strongylocentrotus droebachiensis
CTATGGTAAAAGTTGTATTGTAGAAGTTACAGTATAAGTGGGTGGGGCTTATCGCTGTCATATCAACTGACCTCAAAACAAGTGTTCGATTTAAAAAATAAAAAAAAAATCCCACTTGTGTATGCCCCATTTTCTATGCAAGGATTCTTTATACATGTAGGTTTCTATAGTTTTGAATGAAATTCCCCTCGTATGCTAGGTTAAGATTATTTTAACGTTTCTATAAACGATTTTGGGGTATGAATTTCCCGAAGTGTGAACAGTTTATGACAGAGCCCTAAGCACCCAATTTCCCCAACAAATCTCCACCTAACCAAACAATAACAGACTTGCTGATAGATCTGCGTTGAATGAGGGATCCGCACAGGGAATCACTGTTCTAAGCCTTCGAGACAAGTTCCAAGAAAGAAGCGAAAATCTTGACGAATCCTCTCCAACTGATCGCAGTTTCTAGGAGGGATGCGGGGTGTTACCGCTTTGGTTCAGAGCTGGGTTGTAATGTAGGAGTGATATGCAGGAAATGGGTGATTTGACTGCAAGAGTGATATCATGGGCTAACATTGAGGCTCGGTGTTTAGGAATACGATACCAGCGGATTGGGGTCTTGTAGAGTTCCGAAGTTGAGATGGCGGTCAATAAAATCATTTCTTAAATACTTGTAGAATTACAATTTAGCACAATACCCCTAGCAAACATAATACTTGAAAGCAAAATTATAATACATATTTGTTCTTTCTTTCTTTTTTTCTTCCTTTTTTAAAGCTTTTTACAGCAAAAGAGCTATCACTAACAATTTACAAGTTTCTTTCCAACAAAGTTTCATCCCCAGAAAGTTCTCTTCCACAGGAGTTTCTGGCGTTACAGATAATAAAAAAAAAAGGAACAATGCATAATCAGTAATGTCTGGACATGAGGCTATACTGATTCATACATGAAACAAACAAGTCAATGACATTTCCGACTTAACATTATTAGCATTGCTGGCTGGCATGCTATGTGATCCTATGGATTGTTGGCTCATACATGTGCATACTAACCAATCATGTTTATTATAAACATTACCAGTCATTAAGTCTGAATTCTCCAAATGTTAACATGAAAGAGAGTCAATGCACTGCTGTCTAATGCCGAAACATGATCGCACATCATGCACGTTCATGCATCTGAAATGCTTGCCAGACTAAGATCAAAGTTGATGGTTAGTCTGCTAGCAAGGACTCTTCTTTGACATTTAACCACTATTTCTGAAGCCTTGAGTAGAGCCTAGCTCTGTCATTCTCTGGCTGTATAGTACAGAGCCAATGCAGTATGCTGCCAGCCTAGTCTCATAGTGCAGACACTATTACATACACACTGTGACTGACACCGATGTGCGCTAGCAAACTAGTTGTGGCTATGCTGCAGCTCGGGACCAGAACCAGACTCAAACTTGCCACATTGAAGGTCTTGAGTCGAGCCAGACACAAACCAGATTAACATGAATCAATTCAACTCATAACAGATTTGGAAGAAGAAAAAAAAGAAAAGGCTAAACATTTGCATTCCTTACTTAACAAAAAGTGTATTTTCTAATATATTTCACTACATGTATACTGCTTTGCATAGAGTATTAAGTTAAATATTTAAAAACCCTATAGGAAAGGGAACTGACATTTGTCACAACTGTACTGACAGATTTCATTCTGTTCCCTAACGCGTTACAAGACGGGTCAAGAACCTGGTACGGATTTTCATACGTTAATAAGTTAGACCAAACCAACATTTGGGGTTTTAAGCTAGCCTATAGAGCGGCTAATGACAGCATTACAACCCATTCAACTGAGAATTGTTTACCGTACCTAGATTTCAAATTTCTTTTGAGAACCACTTTTGGAAGAAAACATTTATTTCTGAAATGTGGTGTAAATTGGAATGAAAGTTGTAAAATATTTTGTTATCTTGTTTGACTTGTAACAAAAGATATATAACATGTTTGCAAGATACTTGACTGTTCTGTACATGGTTTTCAATGGCTTTAAGCGAAACTTTCTGAAAGGAAGGGAGGGAGCAGTCACCTTAAGTCTAAGCATAATCTAACACACTTACATTTGGCATGGGGGTGTCATTGCCTGGGGGACCTGTCTCAATTAAAAGTGGTGTAAAATCTTCACCGATATCTTGGATAAGCTTGAGAAAAACATGAAGGACTCACAAGATACCGGTGATGCCTTTTGAATGACCTCATGTAACGAAAAACGCTTTAAAAAGCTTTGTTCACACATGGCATTTTAAACCACCTAACAAATATTTTAAAATGCAGCAACAAAAAATGCATTGTTCATGTACATGTATGTAAATTACCAGCAGACAGCATTATCTTTTTGAAGTACCGTAGCTGTAAGCTAGTCCCCAGGGGCCCAGAGCCATACCGACTTATACAGCAGTCACAACGCTAAAATCGATTCCACACCGATTCCAAACTGCCTGATTCTTGGCCATTACAGGTATTTTGGGGGGTTCGGTCTGCCGTTGGTCCGGTTTCAATCTCATTGGTGTGACTAGAGTATTCTCTGGTACACTGGATTGATACAGCACTGCATTTTTTTATTTTGCTAATCAATATAATTTTTGGCCTGACTGCTAAAAAAGCATAAATGCCCGGTAGTAAACAACCAGATGACCGATGGCTTTAGGTCCACTCTGAGGGACCTGGTAATGAGGATAATGCCTTACCAAAGGGCTCTAGCGCATCGACTTGGTTTCAAACCCGGGTCGCCGGATTACGAGACCACTGCTCTACCAATTGAGCTATAGCACCTCCTTTGGTAAGTTTAAGTGTGAATGGGGCTTGACGTTGAACTTCAGCCTGTATAAATGACAACCGATTTCTCTCATGAGAGGATGAGATATGGCTATCACTGGTTCCATACACCTCACCTGGCCTACTTGCTAGTTTATATAATCAGACCCTGTGTACATCAATACCTGCAAGTATAATTTGGCTGGGTCTTAGTGCTTTAATAGTCTTGTGGTTCAGACTCTGTTCGTACAAATCATCTGTTTTGGTGCATGAAGGGTGTTGCTCTCATTATATGGATTAACAGCCTTCTGGCTCAAATCAAATGCAATAGTTTTAATATTTAAGTATACTTTCTTTGCTGAATGTCTCAATGTACGCGTCTTAATAGGCCGTTTATCAGGATGTCATCCGGACAAAGTCCGGACGTTACCGCGATCTCACCCTGGCCGGACTAGGGTGAAACTCACCTTGATGTCACTTCAATATTGCCTGGACGTTACCCCGATTGACCCGTCTTAATTGGAACGGGGCAGAATGTCATCCGGACAAGCTGCGACTGTAATTTCTGGTTAAGACGGAGTTTAATTTGTGCCCGTCCTAGCTAGTTTGTGATGAGCGTATTGATCCGGTGAAGACGCAATTTCGAGCTTCGGCATAATATCACGAGTCTGAAAGTAGCAGGTTATTTGGCAAACTCGAGCTGATGAAAACAGGCCCAAAGTCATGATGCTCCTTGCCTGAGGAAAGAGCAACGTCTTAACATAGTTGTGTGGTTGAACTTGACATTAGTCACTGGAATGATTCAATCTTTCTTCCTTCCTCTTCCAATGATTGTGTGGAGTTTTGAAGGAATGAGTTAACATGAAAGCTTTCTTTGGGTTATTTCAATACCAAATGTAACATTTATTTCTTGAAGTTGTGTCATCCTTTTTTTTCTCCATTATGTTTAGAAAAAGTGAGGTTTCTTTGGAAGTATTTTTGTACTTCTCCATTAATTCTAGATTTTCGGACTTCCCTTACAGTTCTTCACGAGTTACTTCATCACTGCTCCACGAGTTACTGCATCACTGCTCCACATGTCTCCCCCGTAATACAGGACAGCAATGGCAAACAGAGCAGAAACAATGGCACAAAATTAAACTATACAAAATGTGAAAATGGTTGAAAGAAATTATGAATTCAGTTTGAAATAGAAATGTTTTCAAGATACCCTGAAATTGTTCTAACATTGGAGCTTCTTTCATTAAATTTGGGAGTCCATTCTAGAGCTCTGTAGCTGCATACTTCTGAAAAACAATTGTTCGTGCCGCGGCTTAATGAGGCGATTGTGCAGCTGGTATTCCCTGGTTCTTACCAAATATTTTCTAACAACCAAAAGGTTTCTGGACGAGGTATGAAGCTTTATTCTACCTTTCATAGAATATTTCTAACAACTAAAAGATTTCTGGACATGAGAAGGAGGTTCATCATAGAAAATCTTTCTGCCTATGCACTGGGAGCCAATTCCAGAGCTATGGAATTGCATACATGTAATTCTCAAAAGTAATTTGTCAATTTCCTTTCGTAGGATATTCTCTAGCAACTATCAAAGATTTCTGGACAGGAGAAGGAGCTTTTTTTCTGCCCAGCGTATTTGTAACGAGGGCTCGACACACAAGCTTACCCTAGAGATCCAGGAGATCCCAATTACTCATCAAACACAGGCTGCATCATCGATTTGGACGAAGCGCTAAAGCAAACAGGACGTCGTGTCCGTGCACGGAGTTCGTGCCGCGGCTTAATCAGGCGATCGTGCAGCTGGTATGCCCTGGTCCTTACCGACTTTGTGGGAGGCGATCAAATCATTTCCCAATCAAACTCATTTGACTTGAATTACAAACATAGTGGGGGTTACTATTTCATCTAAGATACATAGTGGCCGGAGCCTACTGTTATACTGTGTCATCAATATCATCCTAGAGCTATACTTGTAAAACAATGGCGATAGGCACTACACTTTCTGAGGTACAGTATGAATGTACAATGCCCGGATGGCAAATAACCTCTAATTTTCAGAATGAGCCTAGTAAGTCGAACAATTACTACATCAAGAAATAACATAGAACACTTTTTGTGTATGATAGTATTATCTCAACTGACTCTTTATTTTTTAACTTAGTGCAGGAGCCCAGGCAAGGATACATCATCAGGGGATGAGTTAACACTCTTTTAGCTCCAAATAAATGTTATGTACTTTTAAAACAGAAAACGTGGGAAATAGTTGACAGCTGGTTTCACAGCAAGAAACTTAAAATAAATCACAAAAATAATGTATTGTTGCAATTCATTCACTTTGTTGCATTAAACATTCACATGTCACAAATATGTAGGCCTACAACTTACAAAATTATCTAGTTTGCTTCTTCTTCTTTTTTCTTTTTTACAGTAGCACTCACTGGTGGAGTTCAAACACCCCCAGATATTAAATGAATAATGAATAAATTTAAGCCACTTTTGTCATGAAGTCTCCCCGATATGTCCTCTAATTGGTGCTCCTAAATCTACTCCGTTCCAATTTTTGTTTCTTCTCACCTGGCCGAAAGCTCATGCTCATTACATGGCTCTGCAAAGCTCATCATACTCCCAACATAGCACTATATATGTCAGTCAGCTAGTCTACATGTGTAAACTGCTATCTCAATAACCATTGTTACATCTGATTGTTACATATTTGCTGCAAAAATATTATTCTCTCTCTAGATGAGCAATATCAACCCAAGTTCTCTTTTATGAAGTTTGATTTTCTTAGAACGAACTAAATGCCTCAAAACATTTGAATTTCATAAATATCTACTTTGAATTTCATTGTTACTTCATCAGATTCCTTTTTTCCTTCTTCATATCAAATAATACAGAAAAAAGAAGGTGCCACTGGACGACTGGATAGGAATTGCTGGAGGCAAGGAACTAACTAAGAATTAAGTTTTGTTTTACCTTAGAAAAACATGAAATGCAAAAACAGAAACAGGTAAAACAAAATTAGGACACCTTATGTGTGTAAGACTTTTGTCTTTTAGAAGTATCTTGTAAAATGGCTCCTGGCTCAAATATTCTCCAGGGAGTGGAGCGTGTGCACTATCATATGTGTGGAATAGCAATTTAATCCAATGACCAGGTTAATAATAACTACAATATAAAGCGATTAAAAGCGTAGTATTTAGTGCTTTATAGCATGCGACTATTATTCCTATTATTACTATTATATTATCATTGCCGTTGTTGTTATTGTTGATAAATGTCTAACCTTGAAATAATCATTCATAGAATTTCCAATAGGACCAGTGAAACAGGGTTGAGATTATCGAGACTAGTATCATCAGCTGCAATTTGTAAGCCATAACATCTTCATTAGCACTAAAAGCTTTGGGGAATGCCTCCAATAAAGCTTGTAAACAGTCTCTAAATTCAATCAAATGGCGCATTCCCCCGGGGATTGAATTTGAACATTTGTACTTCTCAAAGAATCGAGAAGAAGTGTGAGTAACGCTTTAGTAAGAATAGATACATTGAATGAAACCCTTCCAAAGACGGCAGTGAAACATTCCAATGAAATATTTTTCAAGTAGAATGTATCAAACTGTAAAATGAAGTCACTGTATTTACTGGAAAGGAATGATCCAACAAACATTAAATGAAGGGGTTAATAATCTCAAGAGATTACCAACCCTTGAGTAGATTTCAAGAGTTTTGACATTCTCTCATTTGCATGGATTCCTATAAACCAATGAAAGCTCAAGGAGATGAACTAAGTTGTTTTTAACATGATCGATAGCCAAGACTTTCAAAATCAAAAACCTTATGGGAAGGTTCATAGCCTTGTCCAAGTCACTATTTGAAATGTGCAAACATTACAATGATGTATTACATAATTCAAACAAGATTTCTATTGGATATACAATGGAATTATATTGGAATTGTTCCTGACTTGATTTGTCAGAAGTCTCTGCAATCATGTATTATTTAGAAATTATTTTTGTTTGTCAAATGGTACATGTAGGTGGTATATCAGAGGTCCTTTACAAATCTGAACATACTAGATCCTCAAAAGTTCTATGCCGCAGAAATACTTGATTGACATCACTGAGTTCTGCTATTCACAAATGATTCTTACAGCGAAGATCTGTTGGTTGCCAGCATTTCATAAAAGTTTCTGATTGTACAGTTAAGTTACAGTTTGTCATGTTGACCTGTCTAAATATCAATGATTAGACCCTTTCACCTTCTCCCTCGTTTTTGTTTGTTGTTGTAGTTCCTTCCGATGACCAGTGATGTATTGATTAAATACTTATTTTTTTAGTCTCATAAATTATAAGAAATTATTAGAAATCATAAGAAAACCTCTGCCCTCCCAACCCCCCTCCCCCATTCCCTCGACAAGTCAACAAAGGGTTACTCCTACACTATCTTGTTCACTCCAGATTGCAAATAAACACTACAAGCAGTTACTAATAAACTCACCAAGAAATATGAATTCTCTCTCACTCAGTATAAATCCAATAGAGTTTTCCACCACCTCTGGATATCTGTCTAATGCGCAGAATAATGTCTTTCAAATGATGATTTCACTGGTATAATCTCCCTCCTTCCAGAAGGGTGAAAGACGTCGCACTTGACATCCCTTTCCCTTCCTTAGAATGGGATTCCTAGAACGAGATAAGGCGCTTAAGCAGGCGAAGTGTAATGATCTGGCTTACAAGACTTAAACCAGACTGGTAATTTCACACTAACTGTCACGGATCATTCGCGCTGCTTGTTCTCTCTCTCTCCCTCTCTCTCTCTTCTTTCTCGCTCTCTCTCTCCCACCAATTAATTTGGGGAACAATTTAGAGCTCGTCAGAAGAAAGGCCGCCGGGTGAGGAATGCTGGTGGAGCGGACCCTGATGTCAACTGCCGATTTTGCCAGCGCCTTGGACCAAATGTCACGACATACATTCCCCGGGCTTCTCGCTTTCGTTCTTGGATTTCTCCTTCCCCTCTTGCTCTCGATTCCCATCCTCCACTCTTTCTTTGTTTTCATTATAAAGCATTTTGACTTCCCCTTTGATATTTACATGTACCTCACATATTTTATTTCTTACCTTTGTTAGGCATCAAAGTATAGTATTTCTTTGAAATTTCTTTCAAATCCAGTTCTGAAACATTAAAATCTGGTCATGGTTTATGAATCCAGCCACTCGAACCTTATCATGTGAAAGTCAACTTTGATTAAAACTTCCACTCTTATAGAATAAGCAATTTCTCTGATTTTTCATTTACTTCTTACTTCTAGTCTTTCCTTAAGTTCCTTATGTTAGCTCTTCCATATTTATAACAATCCTATCAGTTTTCGTCTTTCATCATCTGCCCCATCTCTCAAGCTTCCATTCGACATCTTCTTTTCCCTTTCCTTCTCCTCTCCTTTATCTTCTTTTCCTTTCTTCTCCTTCTCTTCTGTATACCTTCACATCTTCTCTCTTTTCTTCTACTCCTCTCCTCCATTTTTCATCTTCCTCTCTGCATTTTCCTCTCTGCATTTTCTTCATCTCCTCTCCTCACTCCATCTTCTCCCCCTTTTCTCCTCTCCTTCATCTCTTCTATCCCCCTCCTTCTCTCCCTCCATCCCTTCTGCTCACAGCTGGTCCCATAGTCCAAACAACTTTCTCTGCCCAATGCCCCAGCCTGCTGTGCCGTCTCCGCACGACATCACATGCCCGCCATAATTCCCTAATATTTTTTAATACTCGCAATATAATTGAACACCTTGAAAGCAAGGATAGAATGGGCAAAGGGGAGAACCCAGTCACACCACCAAACCGACTCCACACTGATTGACTCTTGGCCCATAAGACAATGTGACATTTCTATCGGTCTGTTGTTGGTCAACTGGCGTTGGTTTCGTTGGTGTGACTGGGGTCGTCCAGTGGAGAAAGTGAGCCAGAGTTGAAATTATGTAGGCTGCGGAGGTGCATACCGACTGATTATTTGTGTGTATTTTGGGACACAATATGTGGCAGAGATGTTTAAAGGTCCCTGGTACTAACTAAAATCATTTTATTCTCAGGCAGAAGAAGTTGCCTTAGGCTAGATATCATAATACTCAGTAGTCATTAAATTCACATATGATCATCCTTGTATGGTCTCTTCTTGGCTTATTCCATCTAACAATCAATCCAACAAATTTCATCAGTGAAAAAAATACGCGGGGCTCGGAGCGAATTAGCCCCTGAAATGCCATAAAGAGCCCCCAAAAGTCATAAAAGAGCCCCCCATATTTGCATAGAGTTCAATGCAAAAAAAATTAAAAAGTGTTATTTTTATGCAAGCAAGCTTGAAAAGTAGCCCCCACAATTTTTAAAATAATTTGTTCTATGAATTTTATCATCATAGTATCACATCACATTGAGTATTTTTAATGCTGTAAGTTTGGAACTAATATACCTGAACAGACTGGTCACATTTAATGAAGCTCTCTAGCATGCTGAGTTATTTACTCTCCTCGCTCTGGAACACTGGCGATAAACCAATTACATGTTAACGCGGGAAAGGCAATAGCGGGTGCAAATGAAACTAGGGCATCAAATTTGATCAGTTCTATGTTACAATATAGATCATGTGATAATTACAGCTCCAATACTGACATTCTATCTCATTAATAATCTATCTTGAAATAGAGAATGTGCTGCAAAATATTGTAAAAATATCCCGTCCAAAATCACCCCCCCCCCCCCTCCTTTTCTCCACCATCACCACAACCACCACAAAAATAAGAAGCATCCAAAACAGTTCTTTAAAATTGCACTTTATGTTTCCTAAAGATAACCAATAGCCTACGATTTGATCAGCATAGCGCCATATGGGCATTAACTCATATCATTTCACACCAGGTTAGGCCCTTCTGTCTGTTTACAAGATATAACAGATTCATGAAGTTTCACAGGGACATGAATGATCAGGTGAAAAAGTTGTAATTTCACTCCATTATCTTCCTAAAATATTGAAGGCAATATCTAATTCAGGCTCCAGGTCATTTACAAAGTTAAAGATTACTACTCAGTAGAAATTGACTACATGAACATCACTTGCATGCATAATAATAGGCTGATCAATTCATTATCGTTTCACATCACCCAGGCACTGCACTGGCTGCTCTACAACCATCACGTCTGTTGAGGACCAAAAGGGCATCGACTCTAGGTGGAAAGGATGAGTTAACGTTCTTCTGGCACCAAGCAGAAGATATTATCATTGGTTTTAAGGCCTCATAAACACGCTATAGCATCTTCCATCAACACCCACACCCATGTGCACTGTTCACACAGCTTCAGCCTTGTTCCCACATAATATTTAATCCAATTCTTCCTATTTCAGACTAAAAATGTAATTAACCCCCAACCCGTATTGACAAATGAGAGATGTAAAGACCTGATTAATTATAATCAAATCATTGGCATCGTAGATTTTTTTTTAAAAGAAAATCAATCCTAACATTTCTTGCCGTGAAAAATGGCTGTAGTTTATGAATCACAAAAGTTTGATCTTGCGAAATCTTCTAGATTTAGTGAGTGTATTTGTAAGAATCATATGCTATGCATGTAGGTTTCATCATATGAATGAACATAGTAAAATATAACAATAATTATGTGAGAACTGGTTTCTCATATAACACCTACCCTGCATGTGACTACATTGTAGCTATTATTCATATGCACTTAATGCAACACTTAATGCAAGACCAATAAAACTTGATCTCCCTTCCCACCCTCTAGCCTTCTCTAATACTCCAGCCATCGTCACCCATCCATCCATCCATCCAACCAACCATCGCCCACTTGAAAGCGATACCTGCATCCTACGCCAGCCAGCCCTGCCCTGCGTGAGGTATGCCTGCCTTGGGGCATGGCTGGCTGGTGAGAGGATGTTCATTATAGGAGGAACAGATTGGATAAACAGTGGGATATTAATAAATCATAGAGCAATAGTCAATGTTTGCTCTCTTGCTTGCCCGATGAGTCATGCATGATCGACTTCAAAGAAAACAAACAGGAACTAGGGGTAGCCCCTCCCACCTTTATGTTTTTGTTTTTCGCAAGAATTCTACTTTCATTTTGGAATCTGTCACTCTGTATCCAACCATCCCTGTTATCAAGTCTTATTTCCATAATTTGGTTCAATATACTTATTCTATGGAGTTAGGTCCACAAGAGTATTAGGAAATTGTCTTTTTCTATGGAAGTACATGAACAGTCTATTTGTGTATCCATATACAGTGTACCATGTAAATACCACAAATGATAACAAGCAATTTAATTAGGTGCACCAAAATTAGCAATTTGTCTTTTTGTATGAATGTGCCTATTTGTGTATCCATATACCATGTAAATACCACAAATTTCCATTGTTGAATGGACAATAAATATGAACCATATGACCCTTTGCCATTACTATAATCACAAAATACCGGTATCTGTTAAGAGCCAGAAGGGTGTTAGCTCATATACTTTTATATAAAATGCCCTTTTGGATCCAAGCAGATGATCATTTGTCTCCTATTACAAATGGAAATGAATATAAGGCAAAGACAGACAAAGAAAACGAAAGTTTTCCAATGCATGAATTATAAATTGCAAACTAATTGTCTTTTGACAGAGAGGGGGTACTTCATGTAATTTGATAACACACACACACTGATGCTTGAGAGCAAATTAAATATTTACTCTCTATACACTGCCCAGCACAACTTTAAATAATCAAAATAATGACATATGGTGTGCATAGCTAGATTATGACATCCATTAATCATATGTCTAATATATTTTTAAAAAGGAGAAATGAGATGTACATGTAATTGATTTAAGCATAGTTTACTTTAGATATGAAACAGGATGACATCAATCATTGTCTGCAAATCAGAGAAAATTTGAAAATGAAACAAAGTGAGAATTTTTAACTACCAGTGTACAAGCAAATCAAACATCTGACCCCCTTCTCCCACCTCTGTAAATTTTTGTTTGCATGATTGTAAGATCTTCTTTTCAATTAATGATTAGACTTATCAAAGTGAAATTTCATCAGTGACTTTTACATAATAAAGTGTTTTGTTTCTGTTTGTTTATTCCCAAAAAGTTTTTTAGAGTAGCAGCAATGTATTCTTATTTTCACCTGCCCCCCCCCCCCCCCTCTCCCAATCAAGTTTATGGCAACAAATCAGATTGTATTCCAAGGGTTACCTGACACAAATTCCATTCCAATAATGTCTTTGCAACCGGACCCTTTTCCCAAGCAAAGCCCTTTTAAATGGAGGCACTCATATCTGCACAGTGGAGGCCTTCTACACCGCTGTGAGTCAAACAATTATTAAGCCATGGACCTTGCACTCATTTGTTATATTGGTTTCTATTAGCTTGCCAAAATTACAACTAAAAGGTCATTTATTTCATGAAGTGTCCATTTACATGTATAAGTAAGGAGTGGGCGTTAAATTATTACGAGATGTCTTTATAAGTTGATACGTAGGCCTACTTCTTAGTCTTATGCCTCAGTTACACCTTTGCGTATTTGGCTTGCGTAGTGCTGTGTATTTATGGCAACCCGTTTTAACATTTATTCCTATTTCTTGATATCAAGAATTTGAGTTCTTGATATCAGGAATTCATTTCTTGATATTAAGGAATAGGAATAAATGCTAAAACGGCTTGCCATAAGTAGGCAGCAATACGCAAGCCAAATACGCAAATGTGTGACTGTGGCATTAGCGATTCACAATTTGAGATATAAAGATAGACAGAAAGCAACAGAAGTTTTCTATACTACAACAGTTGTGTTCTACACATTAGCAACTAGTTTGGAATAATGAAAATAATAACATTGAAAGTATCCAATCTTCTGATCCAAGCTCTTCACTGTACATGGAACAAGGACTGTTGATTGTAAAATTGCTGCTTCAGTCAATATATAATGAAGGAAAAAATACCCATGATTTATAACAAAAAAAAACAAAACAAAAAACAGCATTGCCACTGGTACCTTTGCCTAATATCACAATATCAAAGCATTTTGCTCTGGATGTTGAACGATTTGAAGGATGACCATTCATCAAACAGTGGCTTTCCGGACTCAGCAATCACCCAGCAACACAAGATTTTGGGCAATGCGATGAAAAATATCATCAATCCTGAAATACTGTTGAATTTATCCCTCATGACAAGATATTTCAAACATGGATTCCATGGGAAAAGGTCAATGTTAGGAGTACTTCTCATCATACTTTGCTTGAGTCCTCCAAAATCTTTCAATTTCTCCAAAATCTTTCAACTTTGAAGTCTGAGCTTTTTTTCAAATGGGGGAAGGGGGATTTGAATGGGCTAACATGAAGACAACATACATGTTTTTCTATCAACTTTCATTACACTCAGCAGAGCTCCATACTTGATGTACTTTGAGTATCCTAATATTCCTGTCTAGAGGCAGTCTACTATTCATAAACAAATGTTAGAACAATTTGTCTATTAAGAGCCGGAAGGGCGTTAACTCTGTAAAAAAAAAAAATATGATTCAGCACCCTTCTGGCTCTCAGCAGACAAATTGTAGATACAGGTTCTTATATGTTGTCAGCAAAGAGCCAGAAGGGAGTTAACTTGTTGAGTACTGAATTCTCTCAGTCCCATAGGCTTAATATAAGAACAAACGGGTTCCAGTAAGTAATGGGTTAAGACTTACCTTGATTATCCTATCCCCAGTCTGTACTCCTGCCTTGTATGCTGCTCCATCTGAGGAGAGAAAAACAACAACAGTGTGAACAGATTTATCAGACACACCTTTCATATCACTGGCCTGCATTTGTACCTGTCCCCAAGGTGACAGTTTAGGACCTTTCCTGTTTCAAGGACTCTGTAACCCTGATTTTTCTAGTGAGTGTATCTCTGAAGAAAATGAAACAGAGTTATATGAACACATCCTTTTATATAAACACTGCCCTGCATTTGTACCTGTCCCCAAGATGACAGTTTAGGACCTTTTATGTTTCAAGGAATCTGTACTCCTGTCTTATATGCTGCCCCATCTCAGAAGGAAAAACGAACAGTTATCTGAACACACCCTTTACTACCTGCCCCCAAGGTTACAGTGTAGGACCTTTCATGTTTCAGGGAGTCTATACTCCTGCCTTGTATGCCGCCCTATCTACAAAGACAAGAAGACAATGTGGTAAAGTAACTATGCTCAAACATATCAGGTACCCATTTACACCTGGATGGTGAGTGGCAAATGTAGATTAATGTCTCGTCAAAGGCATGAATGCCAGAATGAGAATTGGACCCTGAACCATGTGATCTACAGTCCGGTAACTTGTTCACTAGACCACGACACCTCTACCTTCAAAGTAAATGTATTCTGATTTCTGAATCAAACTACTTTGGGAAGGGTCAGATTACACATCCCCCTTTTCCTCGATTTCTTTGTAAATGTTTTAAAAAGGTAAGTGTTTGGTCAGAAAACGCATATCTCCCAGGTTCCATCATGGAGCTTGCATGTCCCCATATTTCATCCACCAAAACAGCTCTCGACTAGACATTATCTAACAATGCTAACCGGATGACGCAAACAGACGATGTAAAATGAGACATTTATTCCTACAGTACATCCTGCCATCTCTTCCAATCTGTATCTTCTTCTTCTGGGGACAGATCGCTGCCCCTCGATTGGAAACTACCTTTGATATTTCTGGTGGATTTTCAAGAATATAATTGGTATTCATTGGAAGACTGCATAAGAGGAATGAAGTGATACAAGGCAAATCCAACTCCAGATGCAATCTCCGTTTGGCTCACGGCTCCAAATGTCAGAGGCAACAGCGGCTTATGGAAACTACAAGCTGTCTCATGTAAAAGCAAGAAAACCTGGGAACTTTTATTTCCTTTTTTTTTTTGTTCTCCCTCTCGGGTATCTAGATGAAAATAAAGCCTCAAGGATTATACCTGAATCGTAAGTGGAATCAGGCTTATACACAAACCTGGGTTTCTTTTCTAATTTTTTGTTTTCTTCTTCTTCTTTTTCTTCTTCTTCATCTTCTTTTTTCCATAAACTTTCTATTTATACTTTAATGAGAATTTGATCGACACACCCTTGAACTTTTACAAATCTTAATGCATTAAATGTTGGATACACCTGACAAGGTTTTTTTTTTATTCATTGGTGCTTTTAGTTATAGTCAAGTGGTTTAGTTACTTGACTAGAAATGCGAAGGTCCTGGGTTTGAGCCACAGCACTGCAATTATGTCCTTGAGCAAGGCATTTTATCTACATTGCTACTCTCCACCCAGGTGTTAAATGGGTAGCAGGTAGGATGCAAACACAATTGTGGTTGGATTAGCATGTTTTTTGTTTTTTTTTAAGGATGTGGAGAGGGGAGAAGGGGAAGATGACGGAATGAAGGAGAGGAGTTGGATACAAACACTGCTGTGGTTGCATCAGCATGTTATATTTCCTAGGGTTTTTATAAAGGATGTGGACTGAGATTTTAAGGCACCTGTGTTTTCCAGGCACCGGTTAGTGTTGAGCCCTGTATCAATTTTCATCATATCATCTTTTTGGAGCCAGAAGGGCCTTAACTCATATTCTCAACTACTTCTGACTCTTACACAAAAATATGGCAAAAAGAGATGAAGCTAGACTTACGATCTTTGACACTTTGGATAAAGACGGGGTTGTCGCCGGTAACTGTTAGCCCGTATCCCTTCTCATCTTTCTGTACAATCACGCATCGTTGAAGCATTTGCTGGGGACCTAGAAAAAAAATTAAGGGAAAATCATATTATTTAATTTCATTTCATTTCATTTATTTTCCACATTAATAACCAGAAGAATATACAAGGTAAGAAAATACATTTTATACATTTGACACAAAGAGTAAATGAAAAACAGATACATAAGCATAAAAGAACAATGAAAATCTACATCAGTTAACAAACATCAACATTAAAACAAAAAAAGGTAAGTAATGTAGATGGGGCTAGAAATAGCGAAGCTTATCGAGTCTAGCCCCGGTAGCAATGAAGGGGAAGTCCACCCTGAGAATGTATGTGGCCAAGTAATCTTAAAGTTTCCTTATCTACTTTGTAAAAAAATATAATAATAATAAAATCTGTAAAGTGTCTGTGATGCAGTGAAGGACAACGTTCCCATTTGTTCCAACACACAAAATTACTAAAATTTCAATTTTTCAAAAATGTATAACGTGACCTGTAATAATATGTTTTGAGTAGTGCCCCAAGGGTGAAGGCACTTGGGAGAAAAACCGAAATTAGTGATTGGGGGGGGGGGACAACAAATGGGGAAGTTATCCATCACTACATCACAATCCACTGACAAACTTGCCAATTTTAAATTTACACACAGTGTAGCTGTAGTGATCCTCTCGTATAAACATTCATAGCTTTCTTATTATTGGTCCGATTTATTTCAAACTTTCGCCATTCTATTTCTCTGATTGTATGCTTTCATTCAAATGAACTCATTACAAGGGTTGGATTGCCCTTTAAGTATATGAGATGGATTGGCCTTTCAGTACATTAGTTACTGCTCTTCAGGCTCCTACATGTACATTAACAGACAACATACTGTATTAAAAGTTGCAAACAGTTATGCATTCATTTTCATTTGGTTCATTCATGGATCTCTCTTCATTTTCTCTGCAGAGCCCCAAAACACACACACATCACATAGTTGATGACTCGCGGTTCATCATGTTCGCATTCTGCGTTTGAAATCGTACCCTCTCGCTTTTGATGCGGAGCGCAAAGTACCATGACTTCCGCGCTTGTATCCTCTTGATCATCCAATCTTTAATGCCCAACATTCTACAGGATAATGCAATCTATTCCGACCCATTCTGTTACACGATTCTCAATTTGTATCAAGTGGACTTGACGCAATGCAATACATTTGGCTGGAATTACGCCGCTAAAAAGTCGGCACGCCGGGTGCACCATGCTTCCAAGAATAACATGATGGGTTCTAAAACACGGTCTAGTCTTGTACATCAGGCCTGTTTTATGGTCTCGGTCTCTCAGGTGTGATAAGCACAGATGCCTCGAACTAAATGTTTAAGAGTGCAGTGCTTTCCTTTTGCCATTCATTCAGTAGAGCATTTCATTTCAGTTCAGTTCATTTACCGGTATTACCAAAATGTTTAAGATACTTTGCATTTCAGCATGACAGTAACCATACATTTTATAGTATGATTTGACAAAACCATTTGCCAAACTAGGGATAAGAATGCAGTGCACTTGTGGGGAAGTAATTTATCTTCATGCTTAAATTGGCTTTTCAGAAATTTAATACAGAAGATCTTGAAAGAATTCATACTGTTTCTCTAATTTGGATGATTATTATTATTCATCAATGTTTAGTACAGAAAACTCAGTGGTAGTTTGCAATAAGAAATCATATTATCCATACAATACAGAAACAAGCTGAAATTATATAGATTCTATACAATGACCTCCAGCACCAATAATATTGCTTCCACTGGCATTTTTGGACTTTATTATGAACCATAACTTTCAGCTCCTCTAAAAAGTAATTACTTATAATCAACTATCATTTTGATTACCAATCCAACTAGCCAAATATACACAATCCTCTCTCTACTTCTCATCCTTTCTCTCTTATCAAATCAATTTCTGCGTTCATCACAGAGTACTGTCCGTGCAACGGGTCTGTACTCCAAGGCTAACTTGCCCCCGGCATAGCGCAGGTCATGGTACTTTGCAGAAAGCAATAATTGTTGTGTAGCAATGGCATGAGTCTTAACAATCTCATACTGAGGATATCATTTAAACTCTAAGGACTTGTGCAATCTACTTATATGCTTTTTAAAGGGATAGTCAGGAGATGACGATGGTTTGCCAATCCACAAGCGCATAGAATTCAAAACCCTTCTCCTCACATGGAAGGCTGTAAATGGATTGGCACCAAACTATTTAAAAGACCTTTTTATGCCTTAATTCAAAATCCATCTCCTCACATGGAAGGCTGTAAATGGATTGGCACCAAACTATTTACAAGACCTTGTTATGCCTTATACACCAGCTCGTAGTTTAAAGGGATCCAGTAACTTTGTCTCAGATTCTGAAACAAAATTCTGGATTTAGCTCATGATGCAATGATAATTATAAATCTTTAGGTCAGTCAGGAACCCCATGACTTTTACAAGCCAATCGCCTGTCTGATTATCAAGATATTTATGATTATAATTACAAATTTTGAAAACCGTTCGCCTGACGGTTTTCATAACACTACAGTCTATTGGGGAAAACGAGTATGGTAAAAACCGGTCACTCAAAGATTTTTACTTTTTTGAGGCACTTCTTGATCATTTTGAAGCGCAATTTTTTTAGGGCTTCAATATTACACCATATCACAGACACTGATAACACGTAGG
The DNA here is from genome assembly GCA_035222895.1 of Strongylocentrotus droebachiensis. Lineage (NCBI taxonomy): Eukaryota > Metazoa > Echinodermata > Echinoidea > Camarodonta > Strongylocentrotidae > Strongylocentrotus > Strongylocentrotus droebachiensis. The sequence continues at coordinate 18,237 of JAVYIG010004634.1, forward strand.
GCCGTGTATCTCAGATTTAACATTGTTAAACGATCCCTTTAAGATAATCACACTAGCATCTTCTTAAGATCCCCAAGACGCGAGTAGCCTGTGGTGAAAGGGCCTTTTTAGCTGCAGCACCTTCTCTTTGGAATAATTTACTAGTGAAATATTTGTCTCTATCTATGCCTTGGCCTTGAGGTTCCAAGTAGTGGTCTTAGCCTTGAACTTGAGTGGTCAAAGCCCTGGCCTTGTCATAAGGCCTGTCTCCATCAGCTCGAGTTTGCCAAATAACCAGTTATTTTCCGACTGTGGACATTATCTCGAAGCTTGAAATTGTGTGTTCACTAGACTGATACACTCATCACAACCTAGCTTGGACAGGCACAAATAGTGGGATATTTTGGCGACAAGACCAATATTTCTCAGGATACTTTCTTGACCAAATATTGCAACTGTGGGCTGATGAAGACGCAAATTAACTGGCTAATTTGCGATCGGGATAGTTAAAAATAGCGGGTTCTTTGACAAACTCAAGCTGATGCAGACAGGCCTATAGGGGGTTTTGGATCTTGACTACAACACATTCTCTCTAACAGCAGGAATTAATAGCATGAGATTGATATGTAATAACATACGTACAGCCAGAAGGGTGTTACATCTACATTTACCTCTGTATCTAAAGTAGCTGTGCAAAGATGTAACTTAACTTTCATTATTGCAAAGGTGAAACTTTGATTTGGACCATTTTATCAAAATTCAATGCTTGGAAACATTCAAAGTAAAAATTATAATCTATTACAAAACACTTGAAAGATAAAGATGAGTTCTGGTCATGCGATTGCATTGTGAAAGAAACGGTGTGGAATCAATCAGAAAAGGTTGATCATCTACAGTGTAGCATATAAGTATTTGTGTGTATTGTAAGGTTCTGGAATCATCAAAATGATAAGAAATTTGGTCAAGTCTTGGTAAAGTGACAAGCACTGTACACAGACAGATGTATATGGGACTACACGAACACGTGGTGTAAAAATCCGTCCCGATTTGTACGATGTCACACGCCATATTTAGAATATGAAGGCATTTAAAGAGCCATGCTCTTCAGGGAACATGTTTTATCTGATGTTCTTCCACACTTGCATAATAATAATCATAATGCTCACAAATTATTTTTCACCTCTTCCCAGAACTCAACTTTCTCTTTAAATACAGCCCCAGCATAGCACCTGAAGAGCTCTCTGAACTTTAAGTTTAAGAGTTAACACCCTTCTGGCTCCACAGAGATGATAAAAGAGATAACTTACCACTGTACATATCAGGGTAGCTGGACATTGGGGACCAGCTGGGCGGTCTTCTCTCACTGCGAGAGAAGCTATTCAGGTCCACCAATCTGAAAAGAACAATAATGAAATAATAAATAACAACAATGAATAAAAACATGTAACAACAATAAGTAAATAAATAAATAACACTCAATTAAATCATCATCAAGCCAATCACTATTACAATAATTTAAATCAGGGTAGCTGGACATTATGCCTGTTTTTCTCTCACTGTGCGAGAGAAGCTATTCAGGTTTAGCAATCTGAAAAAACAAAAATATATAATAACAGATTAATAAGATGACGATGAATAAACAGCAATATGAGAAGAATACTAAATTGAAAATAATAATAACACTAAGTGGCAACAATTTTAAAAAAATAATCATTAAGATATGATCTGACCACAGACGGCCTAATAATCATAACAAACAAAATGTTTTCAAAAATACTCTGGAAGACAACAATAAATAAGCAGCAACAATAATAAATGTAAGTAGTAGAAATTGAATTAGCTGTCCAGGTTCATCAAACTGAAACCAATCACAAATATTGTAACAATAACAATAAACAACACTGACAAAAAAGAGATCAGTACAGCACTGGTAACCTCAAACCTCTCTTTCTCTCTTGTCCTCACTTTCACTTTCTGTCCCTTGTTCTCTTTCTCTCATTTTTCTTCTCTCTATCTTTCTCACCCTTCTTCTCATCCCCCCCCCCCCCCCCTCACCCGCCCATTTTAACATCAAAATTTCTCTCTCAAGACATTGGCATCACATTCGCATTCGCTCAAATGTAGATGATCAGGAAATTGCATTTGTTCCGCAGCCCGCACACTTCCGCGGCTAAAAAAAACGGTGCGAAAACGATCGCCACTTGTCTGCCATGATTGGAAGCAGGTGGTCCGAAATATGCTATCTGCGGCATTAGTAAATATCTCCCTCTGGTGCCCTGCCTCATTGAGTATAATGTGTTGATGACTGCACTCTACTGCTCATGCATGAGTGAGATGCAACTAGTCTTCGTTCATCAGACATCAAGTGCGTAAAAGAGAGATCCAGAACGTTTTTTGTAGATGTCATATTCATTCATCTATTTGTACTCTGTAATTATCTTTGCTTCTTTATAACTGATGTTCTCCCAACTGAACTGAATGCAGAAATTGATTTGAATGGAACTAAAAATGAATACGATTGAATGGAGCTCATCTAAAATTAACTAAACTAAACTGAACTATAAAGCACTGAACTCAACTGAACTAAACTGATCTAAACTGAAATAAACTGATCTCTTCTGAACTCCACTGAACTGACCTGAACTGATCAACTAAACTGAACTAAACTGATCTCAACTGATCTCAACTGAACTAAACTGATCTCAACTGATCTCAACTGAACTAAACTGATCTCAACTGAACTAAACTGATCTCAACTGAACTAAAGTGAACTAATCTGATCTCAACTGAACTAAATTGAACTAAACTAATCTCAACTGAACTCAATTGAATCTAAATTCAACTGAAATCATCTAAATTCAACTGAAATCATCTAAATTCAACTGAACTCGACTCGACTCGACTCAACTCAACTCAACTCAACTGTTAACAGAAAAGAGCTGAACTGAAAGAACTAACATGAACTATTTGCAATCACCTTTATAATAATATGAGCAGCCTTCTTTCTCGCTCAACCTGGAGATAAAATATCAAAACACAAGCACAGTGTTGCGCCCTCTGGTGGTTCTCGGTGGGCAGTCTGTCAGGGCAGCTGGCTGATCTTCTTTGACAATTGCTACCCCTTTTGACACAAGCACCACAAGTGTGGTAATCATATTAGCAGGGCAGGATATAGCCGCTGTGTGTTTGATATGGAATACTTCCTGCTCCACTAAATGCATTCTCTCAATAAAGTGAGGCCGACTAATTTACGATTATCCTCCCGGTTTAAAAGCAAAAAGCCACAAAGTGACATAAACCCCCGCTTCAGTCACCTACACTGTAGCTAAAGTCCAGTGTGCAAGCGAAAAATGGCTCATGAGAACAGTGAGCAATTTTTTTGTATCGAACCCTTCACATAAGCTCAGGTAATATCAAAAAGAGCTCTTGGTAAAATAAAATATTTAAAAATGCTCAGAGAAAATCGTTGTTCTTACATCAGCCTAAACAGAGACCCTCCATGGACAAAAAAGTAACAGGGAAAAAATACACGGGGGCTCAGGGCGAATAAGCCCCCAAAATGCCAAAGAGAGCCCCCAAAAGTCATAAAAGAGCCCCCATAATTGAATAGAGTTCAATGCAAAAACAAAATAAAGAGTGTTTTTTCATGCAAGCAAGTTTGAAAAGTTAACCCCCAAAAATTGTAATGTATTTTTTTTCCTGAAAAGTAATATTGTCTGTTTTGAGCCAGAAGGGCAATAACTCTCTGTAGGATGATACAAGTTCATGCATGCCCTTATGGCTCCAAACAGACGGTATCTATACTGGGATTCTTCATGAAATGAATACATGGAAGTAGAGATCGATTGAGGTCTGGATATCTTAAACAGAGCTCCATGAAAAAGTAGCAACGGCACAACAACAAAAATTGCCACATGAATGAATACCTCGCTTTCCATAGCTATGGTATATTGTAAAAAGTGCTCTTGTGATCTAAAAAGAGAGTAATCTTCAAACATCTGGAGACACAGGGTGTTACATACAGTAAAGAGCTTTCTGAAGAAAACTTAGTATCTCAATCCCCTTGCCATCTCATGAAAAGCAAAGAGAATGCAGCAAGGCTAAAATTTTAAGCTAAATACATGGAAACATTGATCCTAAGTTACTTTAACACAACAAAAATATTCTAGTCAAATGCAGACACTGTTGCACAACAACTGACATGGGTTGTGTTTGCAAACTACATGTAAGTATTAAAAGAGGATTAACAAAATCAAAGAATAGCAAGCAGCAAATAAAGACCTATCTTTTCATTCCGCTTGTTCCCGTTCATAATAGGGACTTTTAGATTTGCACAACGACAACGTGGATTGCTGCGATCGACATCCTTTTAATGCACTGCCTTGAATGGACGTCACACGTATCAGTCCACGCAAATCTAAAAGTTCCTAGTGTCTGATTTTGGCTATCCGTATATTCTTGCAGTTTATTCTGAAGAATTGAGTGCAAGACGAAAAGCTTATGTCTCTATCCAGTGCTATTTCTACTATTAAAGGGTTAATGCCCTCGACATCTCAGCGGAAGACATATATGAAAAAGTAATGAATATCATCAGTTTCCAACTCACCGCAGATGAGGCATCAGAGCTACACTTTCTTGATATCAGAGAATAAATAATCAACGATTTGCTATCCTGAATCAAACACTTCCTCACTCTTATACTGTACATGTGTATGCATACCAAAAATAGGAATCTTCGAATGAACGAGGCCTCTTGGAAAAATTGACGGACAAACATGCAAATTGGGTTTTCTCCTCGTTTTCGCCACAAAAGTAATGAATGAATGATGAGTGCATCGTTTGGCATTTACAGAGGTATACCCGGCCGCGATCAATCCTAGTTTCTGTTAATTGGATACAATGGACTGGAGCCAGGCTCCCTTCACACAGAGGTCAGTGGGGATGATGGAGTGTCCAAACCCCCTGTTCAGTTCAGACTATTGACATTCTTCGCGCAGCTATAATGGTAAAGCTATACGACAGATGGTACTTTTGTTCTAGTCTAAATGTTGCGTAAGAAAACGTCATACGAAACGTCATCTACCAAAATGGAGAATTGAGAATCTTTTTTAATGAACACTCTATCAAGAATGAGAGTCCACGTCTAGTTTAAACACTGTATCATATATGGAAATCATATGATTGGGCAGGTTTATCATGAACACGCACTGATATGGCTGGCTACTGTAGGTATCATATTGTATCGTTTTGCAATACCAAGACATAAGCTGAAACTTGAAATATAGGACATCAAAGTGATATACTGTATGCACAAGACAAGAATAGGGTTGTTCTTTTTTTTTTTACTGTTGATGTTGTCATTATGGTGTCAACTGACCTCCCTAAAAACAGTATCTCATCCATATGTTTCTTGATTTCTTCACAAGTGCACGCCCCTCTCTTCACATATATATAGTGATTATTTATATGTTTCTATACACAAATTTTGCATGACTTTCTGCGAGTGTGAACAGACTTAAAGCTGATTGCTCGAATGAATGCAACCTCCAGCCTTCCTGATCACCACCTGTGTTTCTAATTTTAGTAGCTTGGTGCTCCTCCATTCACAAGAATCACCCTTCACGCTGCCCCTTATTGTCTTCTTTGTTTCAAATTTTGTGTATAATTTATTTTTATTTATATACTGATTGGATTTTCAATCGAGAATGAAATAAATGATATGAATTTAATCAAATATAATAACCAAGTCACACTGCCATAACTGACCAATAATCAATAGTCAATACAATATTGGCCATTCGTGGTACATGTACATGGACATGTAATTGATAAGTTTTGGTTTTGAGGTTTTTATGAGGGGGGTCTACTGCCTGTCTCATTGGTATGCAGAAACCTTACTAGTAAGGGTGCAAGGGAACATACAATGTAATTTCATTAGAAATATCTACAATATACAACTCCTTGTAGTTTTGACAAGGTTTGATTGTTCTTAGTTTAGTAAAAAAAATGGCTATATTTCTAAGGCTAGAAATATTGTTGTACATAGACAACACCCCCAATGAAGAAAATTCTGGTCTTACAAGAGTTCCTACAATTATTAAACCCATTACAAAGTTTCTCTTAAACTAGTGAGAGCAAGTAGAGCATTGAGTTATGCCCTTTAAGTTTGACATTAAAAAAACACCCCCCCCCCCCTTCTTCTCATAACAGATGTAATATTGTTTGTATTTTAAGTTTTGATCCTTTTCATTTCAAATCAAACATCACACAGTATCAACATAAATTATGATGGATCATATAATACGATATAAATGACAAAAACTGTACCTGTGTCTATACATAAAAACAACAACAATCAAAACGACTAGTTGTCAATTGCTTGTATTATTGAGATTACCTAACTTAGTTTCCAAGAGACAACCCAAGATACACAATGCTCAGAAAATAATACAAAGAGCAGGCACCTGGCCAAAAAGCCCAAATGAAAGGAAAAAAATAACAGGCGTATTGCAAGTTCTGAAGTTCATGTGCATGCCCATATAAAAGTCTAGATTACCTTTAATTAGATTCTCAATCCAAACTCGACAGAGGAACTCATTGAATTCTTTCCACATGATATCATCATGATTATTACCAAGGCCATCAGAAAGACACATGGTTGTCTCAACATAAACATGAATCCATCACCCCCTGGCACCATGTGGACAACTTCGCGCCAGTCTGGGGTCGTCAGGTTACCATGGCGATGGATGATGGGAAGCATCCCAGACATCAGGGCAGTGTTTCACAAAACCGTCGTAAGAACGAGTTCACCAACATCCCATTGAAACGGGTGTTAAACTTAATACACGCATTTCAATAGGATGTCGTTGGACTTGTACTTATGACGGTTTTGTGAGACTCTGCCCCGTCTCTGCCACCATTCAGGGTTGCTTTGGGATGTTTGGATTGTCCGGACACTTGCTCCTGCCACAATAGATCTGCATCAATTTCCAAGACTAATTGAATTCTTGACCGAAACCCCTGGACCCAACATTATACCTAACCCCTAACCTTAACCCTATTACCTTAAACTTATGTAACAATTGCAACTCTGAACCAAATTATAAGCCTACACCTACACAGTACAAACAAAGATTAGTAACAACATTTTGCAACTGAAAATATCAGATTTTTACCGATGCGAAGATTTCAAAATGAATATCTTTTGATCCCTTTCACTTTTGACTATGGTAGTGAAACCATTTTGGCTCTACCTTTTCTCTCTTGACCTCTGAAAAATGTATTCTTTATGGCCATCCTAATTCCCATGATACCATTTTTTTAATAATTTGTACTGTATTTTACTGTTTATATTTTTTCTATGTATTTTCAATGTATTTGCTGGAATGGGATTAAACGATTGAATTGAACAATTCTCTAAACTTCCCTCAATATTTCTCTCCCTCCCTCCATTCTCTCTTCCTCTATCTCTATCGTATTCCCTATCTCTCTATCTCTCTCTATTTCTCTCATGATCCCATCCCTCTCTCTCCTCATCCCATCCTACCTCTCCCCCCCCCCCCCCCCCCTCTCTCTCTCTCTCTCTCTCTCTCTCTCTCTCTCTCTCCTCCCCATCTCCCTTTCTTTCTCTCTCTCTCCCTCTCTCACTATCTCTGAGTAAATGAGAATGAATGGCAGTCTTAATGACAATATTCCCCAGTGGCATACATCTTCATTACCCATCTTCCATTGTAGCATCTTGCTTCATTATCTCATACCAATTCCTCATCATGAATACACTGACAAAATCCCCAAATGAATGATTTTTTGACCGACTAGGGAATGGTGCCCAGGCAAATGAAATAGAAATCATCATGAATCAGGACAATACACAAATCATCATTCATGGTCAATGGTTGTATGCTAAAGTTGACTCATTTAGTAATTGGAAAATCTGCGAGGGATGGATTTTCATGATTGATGTTCGGGGAAAATGGTAAAGTATGAATAGAGAATTGGGAATACCTGGTAAAAAGGCTTGATTAAAGAGAAGGTAAGAATACCACTGGTAACGCTGAGCGTGTAGGCTGGGCTGGGGTACAGCAGCAAATTACAGTGAGTAATCATAAAACACACTGTAAACAAACCAAAAATGGTGCAAATTCTAGATTTTGAGAAGTGCAAGCTGCATAGTGATCGAATAAATACCCTCCATTTTGCAATTTTCTCAAATTTACAGTTTTACAGTAAGGAAGAAAATCAAATCAAATAGAAAATGGATAAATGAAGTACTATATGTCATGTGTGTAGCTTTTCATTACACCTGACAAGTATTTGTACAGGTCTGCAAACTACAGTATGTAGACATCGGATCATCTTCGAGGAAAGGAATTACGATGATGAGATTTTCTGCACCCTAATTGAATCTAACTGGGCAGGATATGGATGGTCATTTCACAAGTGCTTCAGGGATGTTATCTAATACTTTTAATATATGTGTACAGTGTAGCTAATCAAGTAAATTCCCATCCTGTGAGGAGACTAGAAGCTGTTGGTATAGCACGGTCATAGTTTTTAATTAAAATTTGTGAAACCATCAAGTTGAAAATGATGCTGACCTATCAATGGGCAACAAATTCATGACCCCAAAGTGTTAAATTGCATCCACACTCTTTGTTAGGACACAAACTGAAATTGCGCGGAAGCAACACCATTGGTGCTTGCGCTATAAAGGACAACTTCTCATGAACACAGTCAGCTTTGCGCAGTAATTAGCCAATGACTTGTCTGACTTGTCCCAATTTTGATTTGTTAAAACAATTAACATCATTTACTAACTTATAAGATAACATCGTTTTCATAATACCACCCCAGTCACAACTCTAACCATACATCTCTGACAAAATAAAGCCTTGAGAAATTGTTTCCAGAGCAGTTTTTCGCTGGGACATATTTCAAAACACCCACTCCTGCGGAGCTTGGTTTTCACTGGACAGGTCGCAGTCAACGGATGCCCTCGATACTGTTCAGCTTTGGTATGATTAGATATGATAGTTGCCAGGAAATGAGGGATTTCTAAGGTGATTAATATGGATGATGGGGATGCCAATATGATGTGCTATGCAGTTGATCAGAAACTTTCAGATTATCGAAGTGTCCTATATTAGGGTCATTCACACAGTAAGCAAAAACCATCAGTTTTTCTCGTGTTCCAGAGTTTTGTCGGAACTTAATTGCTTTAGAGCAACTACACTGTACATGTACCCATAAAAAACACAAGGAAAAACCCATTTCTGGGGTGTGTTGTTTTTTAAACGCCGGCCGAAACTCCACCGGCTTTTGCAGTGTAAACGTAAGCTCTCAAAATACCAGTGACTTATTCTGGTTATTTCCAAGTTCTGCTGGTGTGAATGAACTATAAAAGTTGATATGGTACTTATGTTATAACACTATCAACTGTCACTAATGTGAGGTGGGTTTTTTATCATAAAAATACTAAACAATTTGACCACAGTCTCAATGAAATTTGTATACATTGAAAACACTACACACAGATATCGTTCATATTTCAGTCCTTGATGCTGAGCGAGGTTGAGTTTTCTTTGGAAAATAAGGGCTTCCTGTCCATGTGATTTTTATTTCTTATTCTATTCTACCCTGTAGAAAGAAACAGAATCAGAAAGCTCAAAATATGTTTTTCAACTTTTACAAGAATCAACCTTCTCTTTAAGCATGCAGGTGATACGGAGACGAGGGGAGCACAGATGAAAGAGAAAGGGGATTAGAATAAATGTTGTAGACATGTTTGGTAGACTGAGTCATCATCTAGATATATATATGGCTCTCACTCCCACGTCATCATGTAAACTGAGTAGAATTGACTGTTTCACTTTGGACAATAGATGGCTCTCTTGCAAATGCAAGCACTCTCTTTTCACACACACAAAAAGAAAGTTCTATTTGATCTACCTTCATTTATATGGATCGATTCTCTTTCTGCCTTTTAAAGTAAAAATAGCTGATGGGTTCGTTTGTTTCTATTGAATGTTTTTTTTTATTTCTTTGATATTTGGGCTATCTACACTGTAGAGGAGAATAATTCATGAAGATTGGTAACTAATGTAAAATATATATAGGATTTATTTTTATTGCCCTTTCTATAAAATAAAGCTTGTTTAACCAAATCTCATTTTATCTGTCTCTGTACCTCCTCCTTCCTTTCTTTCTTTCTCACCCTCCCCACCCCCCCCCCCCCCCCCTCTCCCTATCAGAGTTATCTTCCTTCTGTTCCATTTGTCTGTTCAGAGCTGGAAGGGCATTGACTGTGTACAAGTCAATGCCCCTCTGGCTCCAATCAGACACAATTACTCTTATAATATATAGGACAGCAATTATATATTCCTAATCACCATACTTTAAGATAATCACAAAATAATAGAAAATAATTAATATATAGAAATGAACAAGTCCTCTTGGGTTAATTATAAAACAAGAAAATCCACACTACATCATCAGGTACAGATGAATTTTGAATCTCAAAAACCACTTCTTTACAATGTTGCTGTACATGTAGCTTCTCATCATACACAAGATTAAAGATGAAGTTGAGTTCTGGTCATGCGATTGCATTGTGAAAGAAACGGTGTGGAACCGACCAGAAAAGATTGATCATCTAGCATATAAGAATTTGTGTGTATTGCAAGGTTCTGGAATCATCAAAATGATAAGAAATTTGGCCAAGTCTTGATAAAGTTACAAACACTGTACACAGAAAGATGTACGAACACGTGGCGTAAAAAACCGCCCCCCCCCCCCCCCCCCCGATTTTTACGATGTTACATGCATATTTAGAATATGAAGGCATTTGAAGAGCCATGCTTTTCAGGGAACATGTCTGATCTGATGTTCTTCCACACTTGCATAATAAGAATGAGTAACGCTCACAAATTATTTTTCCCCTCTTCCCAGAACTCAACCTTCTCTTTAAAGGAGACACTCAACCCTCCATCCATGTAGTCTGCACACACAGACTCTATTTGACACAAACACATTTCCATAAAGCCTTGTGCCGAGCCTAACTCTGTGAATCTCTGCCTGTGTCAAGAACAGCTCAAATACAAAGACTATGGGGTGCAGTGGACTGTGCAGCCCACATAGTCTCACAGTACAGACACACTGCTTAATGCACTGCGACCGACAAGGGTCTGTGACTGCAGACTACACGTACCATCATCTATACAGGGCTTTTCTGTCCCAGTTTTGGCATGAGCACCACCCTTGGGGTTGAGATGATGTCATCGATGGAGTAGTATCAATAGCAGGCCAATCTACAACAAATAATGCACCAGGGACGAGCTTGTGTATTGATGTACACTCCACCAGGCAGGCAAGTCTAGATTCCCTTTCAAGATTAGGCTATTTTGGTATAGATTTTTCATCCAGACTCATCGCAACAGAGAGCTAAGGTTCATATTATGCCTACATCATGGACTATCCCCCAAAAAGTGATATAGAAACGAAGGTATACAATACTAATACCCCAAACTTTGTATGTTTTGGAAGTCATCCACAATGGCCATTTTCACGACAAGAGCATTCTAAAACTGCATTAAAAAATGTCAGTGAAATAATTAAATGATTTCTAGCAGGCCCCATTCTCCAGAATTTTTATTTTCATAAATTTGGACCAGAAACAAGCATTTGGGAAGGTTTATGTTTATGTTTATTAAGAACCATTATGCCTCTGATTTTTATAGAAATTTCAGATTTTCTATAGAAAATTGAAATCTAGTTTTCATCAAACAGATTTTTTTATACAGGTTTGTTAACTTGGTGAAACTGTAAAGCTTTCAAAATAAATATCAAAAAGTTAATTTTCAAGCATGAAAATCATCATCACGTTCTTTGCACTAAATTAGTTTCATTATCCATATCTACTAACAAATATAATATATAAAATATTTGGGTTACAAATGTTTGTTTTGGATAAAACAAAAAGTGGGTGAGTAAATGTCCCTTGGAGCACACACTGTAGTTCCAAAAGCAAGGAAATTGGGCAATATTCTTTAGTCTGTGTAAGCACTGTGCATTTTTATGTGGGAGGGAATTCCAGAGATAAACAAATAGGAACATGAGAGGTAGAATGGTCCAACTCCACCAAAACAATTTTTGTCTCATGGAAAAACAAAATCCCACTTTGATAATTTTACCAGACAAATGTTTTCATCTGTAGAATCTAGAGGTGTTGTGGTCTTGTGGATAAGTCGCTGGACTGTGGATCACAAGGTTCAGGGTTCAAACCCCTGCCATATCACTAGTCACAATAAAGCTACATTTGCTACATTCGCCCCAAGTGAGGTTAATTGGTACCTGGTATTTCTTGAAATGCTAGAGCGCTGTAATCACAGCCATGCTAAAGCTGGGGTTATATAACAAAGGAGCACCAGGCAAGAGTGTCAAGTGCTAATGACAGGACTGGAATAGAAGAACCCACCATCATTATTATTTTTTGTTGTAATTATCATTGTTCTTGTTGTTGTTGTTCTTCTTCTTCTCCTTGTTCTCGTTATTGTTGTTATTGTTGTTGCTGTTGATAGTTATTAGCGCTTAGAGACTTCGGTGGTAAGCGCTTTATAAGTAACTTTTTTTTTATTTTTTTATTATTATTTATTATTATTATTATTATTATTATTATTATTATTATTATTATTATTATTATTATTATTATTATTATTTATTATTGATGTTATTGTTGTTGTTGCTGCTGTTGTTGTTGTTATTATCATCATCATCATCATCATCATCATTATCATCTATATGGTCTTCATTCATGTAAAATCTTTCCTTACATTCAAATATTTAGAATGCTCTTCCAATTCAAGCCAGACAATTAATGATCCATTATCATTCTTTTTTTAATTAATATTTATATTTGTCTCATACACAAATGTATATAACATTGTTCTATATTAATCATTGAATCAAAATGTATCACACATGCTCATACTGAAATGGAAATAAATCAAATCAAATCAAATCTCGATTCATGAAACTTTTTTTTGCAATTATTGTTCTAATGGAGTTGGGTCCTTTTACCTCCCATGTATGGAGATGATGTCATACCAAGCCTTGGCAGTGAGGCTGACCTCTAATGGCACGCTCCTTGACCTTTGTGACCTCCGCACACAATGCAACCCAACCACGCTGTACAGACTCTAACCCCATACAGCACGCATGTGGGTTGGTACTAGCTAGTTTGCCGGTACACACCCTTGTTATTTTCTGTGCGTAACATTGCCTGCACTGTAAGACTAGGCCGACAGCATAGGCTCTGTACTTTAGCTGCTCCAGACACAGCCAGAGACTGACAGAGCTAGGCTCTACTCAAGGAATTGTGATAAATGGCAAATTAGAGCCTGTGCCTGCAGATTAATAAATAGCCTGCATGTGTACAGACATGTACAGGTAGATTCCAGTTGTAAAGTTCTGTCTCCTACACGCACAAAAATACTGTCATGTACCAAATGTTATGAACTGGTCTTTTACTATGGGAATATTTGGTGCTGAAATCATTGAATTTAAACAGACAGATTCCTTCTGCTCCTTACTAAAAGATAGTTAAAGCAGCAAGCGATGAGACACAAGAAGCACAATTGTAGATGAAATATTTAGCTTACTGTACAGGTAACACAAGGGTAAAGACTGATGCAATAAATTCAAGCAGAGTTAGAAATGTGTTTCCTTTAAAATAGATTAATGTCGAACACGTTTCGGCAAAACATCATCTGGATTTCAGTATTGATCCATTTTATAGAGGAATATAAATCCCAACCTCAAGCTGGCTGTCCGGTCATTAATTGCCATCGCTTAGATTAATCAATTACGGTTAATGATTCATGCGACTTGTGTGCATTCGAGTTTTAATTGTGGAAGTGGCGTACCATTCTGGATGTGTAATCTGGTATAAATCTCTTCAATTACATCAAATACATGTAACACTGACTGCAAAAGGCACACTACTGTTACAGAGTTTTGTTGTTTTTTTTCTTCAAAATTAATGAAAAGTAATTTCTACAAAGTATGTGAATGTTTTAAACTGTGCTCTTAACAATTTTTCTTGCCTCTTCCTTTTTCCTTTCTTTCTCCTTCTCCTCTTCCTTCTCCTTCCTTCTTCTACCTCTTCTATCTCCCTTTTCAAAGCGAATGTCGGGTTTGTATCTAAATTGTTCTTTGCTCTGTTATTAAAACCAAAGCACACTTTCATAGTTGTGTTCAAACTAAATGATCAACAATGATTCAATGACTGAAAAATATGCTGAATGTTGTATTGCCCTTTGCGACCGACCCACAAATTTTGAAATCGACTTTTATCGGCGCCTTTTTTTTTTTTTTAATGTTAAAAAAAAAAAGATTTCCGACCGACCAACCCATGTTTTGGCACCTAAAGGGCAATTCAACATCTTTTTTTTTTAGGCCTTAGAATGGTGTTCATTGTTTACCAGTTCATGTACTTCTTGGTGATGGCAAACATAAATTTTAAAAGCCATACATTTGAAATAACATTCATCACTTTAGCTGTTAGAACAACAGGACTAATGACCTTGTTGACATTTGGGGTAACCATGACAACCACCCACACAATATACAGACAGGATAAGAACCATATTCCATAGTACAACAAACAGAGTACTTTGGACAACCGCAACAATGTCCAGTTGCTGTTTTTATTTAATTTTTTATTAAAAGCCAAGGATATGTGTACAGTACATCTATGGCTCTGGTTTTTTTACAAATAAGGTACACACAAGTTATATGTACTCCAACATTCAAGGAATTTCTTCCTACCAGATACCACATTTACTTCACCTGTATGTAGAGTGGCAAGTGGAGATTTAATACATTATACTGTATTGCACAACATGTTGTACCAAGCAGAAGGACATTGCAGAAAAGTTTCTTTACATTCAACTACCCCTCTTTATGATATACATGTACATGTGCTTGCACACAAATATGTACCTGTGTAGTATAATATTCCATTTCATTACTGTTGTTGTTGTTTTGTTTTTCTAATGTTGATGTTGCTAATGTTGGTGCTGTTGTTATTGCTGGTGTTGTTGTTATTGATGTTGTGTTGTTGTTGTTGTAGTTGATGTTATTGATGTAATTGTTGTAGCTATTGTTGCTGTTGTTTGTTTTTTCTCCATTTTCTTTTCTGCTCTCCCCAACTCTTCATCTTTACATCAATCAGGGTGGATACAATTTTGATCTGGAAAGGATTTACTTTAGATCTTGTCCATCATAATTTTTTGTCTCAATTTTCTGACAATTACGTACACTTCTCCTGATGTCAAATAAGCATTTTTTTCTAAAAGTATGCAACTACATGCTCTCTGCAGATCCCATCCCACAGAGCAAGCATTCAGGAACAAAGCATGATGCCTTCGTCTGTATATTTTCTAAACAATATTGAAAATCAATTTTCTAACTACTGTATCAAGAAACCTACAATGCAACACAGGGGATATCTCTAAGTGTCACAGAAATTCAACAGGGAAATCCCCTAAAAGCCAAGTTGCAATGGCTTCCCACATGTAGGCCTACAGTGTATCACATACAAACTGTACAGGTACATGTAATGTACATAAACCTTATATAACAGGTTGTATATTTCTTGTACATTTCTTCACATTGCTAAATGCATATCTCGCAGTGAATGCGACTCCTGCAGGCAGAAAACCTCATTATTCTAATAGCCACAGTGCATCCAGCATTCAACGTCCAAAAGATCCTTTCAGCTTTTTCAGACTATGAATGTTTTGTGTGACTCACTGGCGACAGCGCAGCGAGGACAGGTTACACATGAGGGCTTTCTAGGAATGCGTAATATCAACTGCATAATTTACCCAGAGAAAGGCGTCATTGAAGGGATACTCCCTTTATATGTAATTCACAGGTTGACAGTACGAGTGTTACAATTGATGACTGACACCGTCGATGTATACTGCTACAATGCATATAATTAGTTCGTTAGAGGCCAGATGGGTGTTGACTCTGTGTAAAATGATACAAGTTTATGCCCTTTTGGTTTCAAACAAACAATACATTGGTAAACAAATTGGGCAGGGATTCATGGTGACATAAATGGGATTATTTTGGTCAAGATCTAAAAACACAATCGTGAATAAGGTATGATGATTTGCAATGTTTTCTAGATTCAAATTCATAATATGTATAACATGAAGAATTCATGTCAATTTGATGTTTGGTTGGTAAACATCAAATGATTACATGACGGGCCAGAAAATAATCAATGCCAATGTAATATCCTGATTTGAAGGTGCGTGTATTTCAAGAGAAGGACACACATTGGCCATCAAATCCTTTGTGATTTCTCATTGAAAGAAAGAAAGATTGAAAGAATATTAACATATCAGGGTGCCTTAAAAAAACATGATTACTCTTCAATTGCCTTCATATTTGAAAAGTGAAAAGAAATGGCTGAATAGTTAATAATAACAATAATAATATTTAGCTTTTATATAGCGCTTAATACAAATATCTCTAAGCGCTTTAAAAATATAGTTGGACCAAACATTCATGCCACATGTTTGTGTAGTCCCACATACCCATTGCTGTGTGCAGTGCATAAATCAATTAATTTGGATCATTCTAAAACCTACAGTACATACATGTACAGTAAATTAATTTTAATGTAATTGAACTTTCCCTATTGCTTTCAATTCCGTTCACAATGCAATCACATGACCAGCAGTCAGCTTTATCTTTAGAAACAAAATGTACATGTAGCACAAGTTGTTTCTCTGATAAATGTCCATCACAGCTCTTCTTCTTAGCGGAGAAGATAATTTAGAAGACATCATAGGCCCATATGTGTTTGACGGTTAATGTAGTAAACCAGGACCCAGTCATCCAGCTGATACACGCATCTTCCAATCAACTAAGCAGAAAATGATTTCATGAGTGACGGCCATCGGAGCGGAAAGTCTACACATGATTTGCAAGGCAGGTCTAATGTACAGTAGCCGCACAGACCAGTGCGGAAAAAAATACATGTAGATGGGAGCTATGAGTGATTTGGCTCTAAAAGAGCTCTAAAAGAGATGTGGTTTACAAAAAAAATAATAATAAAATACTTAAATATCATTGTGAGTAAATCACACTTACCGGTATACCACACAAATTCCTCAAAGAGCTAACACGAACAAAAACATGTATTTTTACACTGACACAGACACACAGACAAACCTCCAAAATGAGAACAACAAAAACAAGTTAATCCCCAGACAAAGTGTGTACAAGTGTGGACCAAGTGTGTACATACAGTCAACGTTTATAACAACTCATGTGGTTTGTAAAGTCATGTGAATTCTTTTCATAATAGGATTCTCTGCATTGTTCATTGAAATTAGGAAAAAATGTAGAGTTTCCAGAACAGATTTATATAACGTCTAGAACAGGGTCAAATAGTTTTAAAATAACAGATGTGGAAGTCAAACAGTGTCATAAGTGCCTAATCCTTCCTGTACCGGTATTCTACAGTCCATACCATGGCCAAAGGAGGGTCATTTTCCTCTCTTTCAGAATACCCAAATTCAATGTACAGCGATATGAGATTGTATAGCTATACGCTAACTAGATTTTTCTTGTCTAAATGGAGTATAAAGAAATATCATCTAGCGAAACACATGTTTGAGCATCATTTCGAATGAAAACTTGACAAAGATGAAAGAATCAGTCCCTTTTCTAGTCTGAATATTGTATCATACAAAACTGGGGTGGACTTATCATGAACACCATGGACCAGTTTCACAAAGCCTTTTTTCAATGAAAAATTACAAAAATCAGTGAAAAATCAGAAGCAAGGATTTCACTACACCTGTAGCTTTTAACAAAAACTGTCATTTGTCACTGATGACAAGTTTTGTGAAGTGGGGCCCTGATGATTGGCCAGCTCTCATGTCAACTGACCTCTTCAAAACTAATTTCTTGATAATATAGTTTGATGGTTTGTTTTACCCGACAGTTATTAAGAGAGCATGTATGCTTGTAACTATTAAAGCAGTCCTCTCTGAGGGACTTGGTAATGAGGATTGATGCTTTACCAAAGGGCACTAGCACATTGACTTGGTTTTGAACACGGGAACTCCTGGTTACGAGACTACTGCTCTACCAATGCTCTACCACTTAAAGTCATAACATCTCCTTTATTCAATATTGTTTTCTAGTCTGTTCCCCCCTGTCCATTTTTCTTATATTCTTTATATCACGTTTCTTTGAACCGGTTCTGTTTAAATTACCTTTATTCTGAACAGACCATCATTGTGTGAAAACAGTTACAGGAAGTGAGAAAGTTTGTTGGTAGGGATGTCTTTCAAACCCAATAAGTACTTAATGGGAAATCAAATCAAAGCACTTCAAACTTCAAAGTTCAAAGACCATTTCCAAGCAATCAGAAAGCCACAATATCTTTCAGGGTGTGAAAGACAAAAACAGTTTTCCCATGTTCTTCATACATCCTGCAAAGAGAAGGGGGTTTTGCCTCAATACAGGCACAGACCCTCATTTGACACCTGTACAGTCTTGGGCCAGGCTTAAGTCTCGTTACCAGTCTCGTTACCAGTCTCTCATCATGTCAAGTACAGACACTACGGTGCGCAGTAGACTGTGCAGTCTGTATGCAGTCTGTATAGTGTCACTGTTTAGGCACTCTGATATGCAGACGTCTAGCCAAAGGACATTATTGCTGGGCCTCAAGCTTGAACCCACGACCTAGCCATCTACAACCACTGACCATGCAAGCTCAAATGGCATTGAGACATTACTTGCAAATTACATCCATCTAATCTAATGAATTGTAGTTTCGCAACTTTGCATGTGATATTGTCATCTGAAGAGAAAATGAAACCAAGAATTCTATGAAGAAAGTAAAAGTCATTTCCTACTTATATTTACATATTTCCACCACTACACACACAGCTTTATGTGCATATGACACTGGGAAATACCCAACAGAAATACCCAAGTTAATAAACTATCAATTACTTAGGGTCACAGGAAATCAGAACACTGAAATGAATCAAGAAATGAAATCACATTAATTACTTTCATAGTGGATTACA
The DNA here is from genome assembly GCA_035222895.1 of Strongylocentrotus droebachiensis. Lineage (NCBI taxonomy): Eukaryota > Metazoa > Echinodermata > Echinoidea > Camarodonta > Strongylocentrotidae > Strongylocentrotus > Strongylocentrotus droebachiensis. The sequence continues at coordinate 37,340 of JAVYIG010004634.1, forward strand.
GTAGTGAAGTTGCTTTGAGCCTCTGTATTAGTCTTGAGTGCACATAATGTAGTGTACAAATGAAACATAAATAGGGGGGAAATGATTTTTCACATACTTAAAACAATAAGAAAACTTGGTAAAGGTAGGAATAATTAAGTTGTTAACTGTATACACTGGAATTGCAGAGAAGAGAGATGTGTGGAGAATTGATGTGTTGCAATCAACTTCAGAACTAGGTGAAGATAGCATCATTGCGTATCAGGACAATTACCCCCTGGAAAATTACCCCCCCAAGGGCAACCCCTCCCCCTCCCCTCCTGAGGACATCCATCCCCCCTCCCCTTCCGAGGATAACCACCCTTCCCCCCCCCCCTCGGAAAATTACCCAACAGGTAATACACTGCATTTAGTATTTGAACCTGTACTAAAAATGACCTGTTAAAAAAGACCACCTGCCTGTAATCATGTACAGACCTCTTTTACGTGTATTTCCTTTGAGCGGTCTCTATATGTGTACATGTAGGGGCCTACAGGTTAAAGTGTGTACATGGCAGATATGTACTAGGTAATGATCAAGTGGACTACTGATGTAATAGACCCATGGCTGGTCCTAGGCATAGTCCATTTAGCAAACACTTATCACATCCATTATGACACCACCAATCTAAAGTAAACAAATGAACAGTCTCCATTCAAGACACCGTAATCCAGGGCATCGTTTCATGATGGTAGGATTCGACCGTCATTGTTGGTCAAACAGTTTTTGAGCGTCAAGTAACGCCTGGCTGGAATGCTCCCCAGGGAGTGGAGATTGTGCACACATTGTGTGCAGGCAAGCACTGTATCCAATGACCGGGGTAATAGTATATTTGTAAAGCGCTTAGAGACATTGTTTGTATTATTAAGCGCTATATAAAAGCTAAATATTATTATTATTATTATTATTATGAAACCTTCATAAGTACAAGATCACAGACATCCCATTGAAACGCAAGTTACGCAGGTTTCAATGGATGTTGGTGAACTTGTACTTATGACTGTTTCGTGAAACATTATCCAGGCCTCTACACTTAAAATGTACATGTAAGCCGATTAAGTGTGCGTTCAAGCGACACTTTTTTACCCTAGAAACACGTTTTTCAAAGACGTTTAGTTTAAACGGTTGCGTTCAAGCGATTTCAAGCGATTTTTTGTCGGTCGTAAAAATGAACATGTTTCAAAACGCAAATATGAAATGCTGAAAAAGATGTGTTTTGTAACTTGATTCTGCAGAATCACGGTCGCTTAAATCGCTTGAACGCAACGGAGATCTCAATCATGATTCTATAACGTCATTATTGTGGCCTGCTTCCGGTTTGGTTTTAGATTCAAACAAGTATTATGTCGATGTGGCCAAGCAAGAATTGCATCATGACGTTGAAATTCAAATGCAGGGTCTGAATAGTCAGACTAGAAAGGTTACAGTGTCTGCATTTCTCTTATTGCTTATTGAGTGAGTTCAGAGTTCAAGTGGTTTGGTCATTGACAAGATAACACAGTCAACCTTCTAAAATTGACTCAAAAATTAAACAGAAACAGCATGTACTGAAAACACACCAATTCTTAGCCTAATATTATCTGTCCACAAACGGAATTTAACCCCGTTTTTTGTTTCTCTCTCTCCTTCTCTCTCTCTCTCTCTCTCTCTCTCTCTTGCTCTCTCTTTCTTTCTCTCTTCTATATTCTAACCAGAACTAATCTTGTTCTCTGTATTTTTTTTATCTATTTCAATGCCTTCAACTCTTTTGTCTTCCTTTCTCTTCTCTACCACTCATCTCATTTTCACCTTTCTTTCTCCTCCAACACATCACCTCAAATCTCTCCAAAATACTGCATTTTCTACTTTGAAATACTAATTCATGTTACGCAATAATCATTCAATGAAGGCATGGATGTACAAACAACGGTTTCTGAACAGGAAAGAAAACTTTTGACTCTTGATTAAACAGTATCGTTGAGGCAAATAAATAAAATGGTTTCAATAATGCCACTCTCAATCTCAATAGGGCCGTCTTCATAATAATAAAAAAATAATAATAATAGCCTACTGCAAATTTTATTCAACCGAAACAGAAATTCTTTTTGCCCAATTGATCGTGAGCCCGGCAGCCACTGAGCAGCGCCAGATCGACGTTGCTCTATCCCTTATTGTTGAACGCCAAACAAGGTAGCAACAACTCCCATCTTTTAACGTCTTTTGGTATGACGCGGCCGGGGTTCGAACCCACGACCTCCCGGTTGTGAGGCGGACGCTCTACTGACTGAGCCAACACTCCGGTCATCAAACTGAAGTTGCAAATTAACCTGCTATTTTCAGACTTGGGATATATTCCCCGAAGCCTGAAATTGCTTTTTCACTAGACCGACACGCTAATCACAAACTAACTGTGACGGGCGCAATTTAGCCCACTATTTGGGAAACAAGAAACAGCTAATTGCAACTGCGGGCTGATGAAGACGCAAATTAACTGGCTAATTTAAGATCGGGCTAGTTAAAATAGCGGGTTATTTTGCAACTTGGTCTGATGAAAACAGGCCTAGGGTAGGGACATGTAGATCTACATACCTGTACATGTACAGTTATATGCTATATTTAGGGCGCGTTCATGCTTGATTTTGAAGGCAGAATGAGCGATTTGTAACGCTCATCGTAAACGCTCATCGTAATCGCAGTTCCACGGTGCACTGTTCATGCTCACTTCTCCAGGCAATTCTCCTTGGGTGGCCTTCAGCTGGATTCGCAAACCTGTGTGCGCATGCTACGTAGACCCACTAGAGGTCAGTGCGTTGACCCCATTTAAACGTGTTTACAAATTGTAAACGCATCTTTTTGTGAGTTTACGATCGGCGATCGTGATCGCCGTTTTTCGGTGATTCTACAAATGTGAGCATGAACGCAATCGTGTTTTAAACTAAACGCGTAACAGATGCCTGATTCTGGCCGTCAAAATCAAGCATGAACGCGCCCTTAGACAGAAGATCAGCATCTGGATTCCTCATTACTGCAAGATTTCTGCATATTTATTTGGGATTTGCCACTATCACAAAAAGTATACAGTCATACCAGTGATCCAATGTGTGTATGCTGTGCTTGCCACAAAATACATAAAATGTCTTATTTGCATTACCATAAAATACTGGGTGTTGCTTTGAAAGTTCAAACATTCATCATATGGGAAGATTTTGCACAAAGTAAGCACGGGGCATGTGGTATTTCATACAGAACTATTAAAGGATAAGAGTTTATATAACTTGTACCACTCATCTAGAAAAACAATTTATATACTGTACAGGTAGAATGGATAAAATCAATTTGAAATTAAACTTACCAAAAGAAAACTCTGAGCAGTAATTCTGAATCCAGTCTGCCTGGACCTATTAAAAAGAGACACAAAATAATTGAAAATACAAAATTATTTCTCAGTGCTACTCAGTCATACTTGTGGCTTTAATAGAGCCTGCTCAGATTTAAAGGAAATTTACACAAAACTTGTACATAGAATCATTGCATTGTGAAAGAAGCGTACAGACTAGAAAACATTGTATCAAGAAACGTTATATAAAGAAACAAATTCTGAGGAGGTCACTTGACATGACAGCTGGTCAATCATCAGTGCGCGTTCATGATAAGCCCCGCCCACTTGTAATCAAACTTTCGTGGTTTTTTTTTTTTCTTCTTACACTCATTTTCCGATCATTTTTTCATTGATTGATTTGGCGATCGTAATTTATCATCAGATTTTACGTGATCGGCCAGCGATCAGCCTCTGATCAGATTATCGGTGTGTCTTTAGTTTCATTTACATTGAATGGTCATACGCAGTTAGAATGTGAAATTGATGAACTACTTGTAAAGTTCTCTCTATACCAGACTAGCAGACAATAACAAGTTCATCTTCTTTCATGACCTCTGTAAGGACACACTCCACTATTAGTCCCAATCCAGGCAAAAACAAACATTATCCCTGAAGAACACACCTATCAGTACATGTATACATGTATGTGCTCTATTACATACAAGTGTTCTAGCCATCAAATATAGCTCACAACATCTTGTTTTGTATTTAGCATTATTAGTGTCGCAGTACACGTAGTATATTTTGTTTATAGATTTGTTTTATTACTAGAGTCTGTGAGTGAGACTAGCTAGACCTAGTCAGCTGGTTCTGGTGTTTGTGTACATGTCAGTGAAGGAATGCAGCTTAGCCAGGTGTGGCCCATTTGTACTGTGTTACATATGCCAGGCTGGTACAGTATACACACCACTCCCAAACAAACCCCACATTGTATAAATGTGCAAGTACATGTATGTACTGTGTGAAAATCTCAAGTTCTGTCATGAGCAGCTAAAAGAGTGTATTTTCATGTAATTTATCAATTGTATTTATTTATTTATTTATTTCTAATCTTTTGTCAGAGTAGCCCATTCACCAATAAGTGGTCTTCCATGGAGCCCTGAATAATATATGCATCTACATGTACTAAAAAAGACATATTGACTTTTGTTTGTTTAATCAATAAATTGCATTATGAGATAGGAGCATGGACATTTCCTCTACAATTACCCTTTAAAACAAACAAAAAATGCTATTTTGATAGATTTAGGTCATTATTATCCTGTACAATCCGAAAGGTCAATTAGATAATCTTGTTATGTCAACAACTTAAATCGCACTGATCTGTAATAAAATGAATAACATAATCCAAATAAATTGATAGAATCCAACTTTTGCATGGAACTATTCACACATGTTAACAATTATCTACACGTACAATGTAAATGTCATACTGGTGAGTAATACATGAACATGTGTATTGTTTAATAAAAACTACCAGTAATTTCAAGGCCTACAGTGTGCATGTACAAAAAACAAGGAAAAGTCACATTTTATAAACAAAATATGACAAGCATTCCTCTTATCTGGTACCGGCACTCTTTAACACATTTTGAGTTGTCAAAACAAATTGTTCCAGAAGCATGCACAAAATTAACAAACAGGTCTACAGTATGTACTGTACATGTTACAAACAAACAACCATGGTTTCCTGCATCATCTACAGTATGTGTGAGAAAGCCTTAAAGCTGGAAATCTACTCTACAACCCCCTACTCGAGACAACACCCTGAATGCAAATCATCAATATGCATAGAAGATACAAATCCTTCAATCCATGCAATCTAGGACGGGTTCCATGCATGGCGTGATCTCACTTCCAGGCACAGAATTGTCTCTTTTTGTATTACATACGGGTATGAATGTCGTGTACATATCAATTGGATGATTGGATGATTGAATGGATACATGTACATGAATGAATTAATTATTCAATTTATTAATGAAATGAATGAATAATATAATTAATGAATGAATGGATGGGAAAGATACTGTACATGGATGGCTTAATGGGTGGATGAATGAAAGAAGGAATGAATAATGGAATGAAGGATGAATAATGTACCTCATAAATTATACAAGAGGTCTAGGGCCCGGTTTCATAAAAACTAATTATCAATAACAAATGCTAGATTTCTATGACAAATTTGCTCCCAGCCAATCAATTACCAAGACTACAGTAGCTTTACAGTTATTGTATCTTGTTATCGAAAACTACATGTAGTTCATTGGAACAGGGACTGGATTCAAGTTTTGACACTACCACATACAATGTACATTGTCAAATCAAAACACTGTGTTTTTGCAATACTTGCAGAAGATTCCTGCCACAAACATGGCTACCATTGGTGATTCATTTCAGTTTTGGGGCTAGTGGGTCACAATCCAACAAATATTATATATTTTTCTTGTACAGTACGAGATGAAGTAAAATTTTATGATTTAACTGCAAGATGGTTTGAAGGTCTGCTTGAGAACAAAGGTCTGCTGGAATGGGGTAGAAAATTGCATTTTACGAGAGGAGCAGATGACTGAAGTCATCAAGTCCATGTCGGTCAGTATTTGCTCCAATTGAGGAAAGGGCCGATTGGGATCTAATCTCCAGATGTTTATAAGTTCATTAGCAGCGCTGTTCAGCATTAGGAGGGGATCATGCTCTCGTTGAACGCGAACCACTTTAGAGGAAATTCAGGCTTCAACAGGTCCATCAAACTTGAATCAATTTGATGAGGGGTATGAAAGGGTTATCCAAGAGTACAATCCGTTTAAAGTGTTCGAATCATCTGAAAAAATAATAATTTGTGTATACATTGTACATGTAGCTAGAATGTATCAAATCAAAGGCAAAGTCAAGGAGTTTGAAGGCAAAGGATACATTACAGTAGAAGACCCCCTGCACATCCTATCCTACATCTATGCAAGTGCGTACGCATGCATTACATTTATGTAACTTGTCTACTCAACTAGACGGTTTCACTGTTCACTGTGAGCGTACATATTTTTAAAATTGCAATTTATATAATAAGTAATATATTTTGAAGCTTGTATTTTTAATTCAGTTTAGCCGCATGGAACCCCTTAGTACATCAAGAGCAAAACGTGTTTTGGTGATTGGTACACTTTAAACCATGAATGTGTCATTACTCTCTACAGGACTGACAGGACGGGATGAAGACCAATCCATTCAAAACATACAGGATCATTAGGCAAATTTTCTTATTAAAGTACCAACTATCCATTTGAAGAAATATAATAAACAAATATATCAATAAGTAAAAATTGACATTTTGCCAGATGTTGTAAAGCTTGTTTTCTTCTGGATATATGTTTCAATAAAAAGTTTGGAGCAGCCCACTTTCACAAAAGCAATGATGTTTCTTAATAGTTAAGGTACATCAGGATTACAAAGTCCTAATGTATTATAATTATATGCAAATATTTGTAGGCTTTATTATCTGTTCAAGAAAAATGATGCGACATATAATAATTTCCACACACAATCGTGAAAAAGGGAACCAAAACATAAATAACAACAAGAGAGGGGCCAAGATCCATATTTCAAAATGACCAATATTTTCAATGAGTAACGAAGGTATTGCTATTAATTTCTTGAATCATCAATTTAATCTACATGTACATGTACATGTAGTTTGCAGGCACAAACTCTCATCAGTCGTTTTGCATAACAGTGTCTGCACTTTAAGACTAAAATAGGCTCTATGTTTGACACAGCCAGAAAATGATTGATGTAGGCTCTGCTCAAGGCTTCATGACTTGTGGTAAAGTGTCAAATTGGAGTCTGTGCTTGCAGACAAGATTAATTCAGTGATTGGAATCATGATTGGAAGGACCATTGATTTTCATCTGCCAACCCCAATAAATTCATCAACCTGTAAACTCACTTCATTAAAGGGCTGCGGCAATACAAAAAAACAGTATTTGGTGCGTGACATTTATCCTGACTCTCTCCATCCCACCTTAATAACCTGTAAAGACCTGCAGAAAGTCAAGGCTCTGGTAGAAACAAGGCCTGTCCTCATCAGCTCGAGATTGCCAAATTTACTGTTATTTCAACGATCCCGATCGCAAATTATCCAGTTAATTTCCATCTTCATCAGCCCGAAGTAGCTGGATATTTGGTAGAGATAATCATCCCAAAATATATTGGGCTAGTTTGCAAAATATCCTGCTATTTATCCGGTGTGTCTTCACCAGCCTGAAGACTCGCACTATGTGCGAACGCTGAGCAAAATATCTGAGCTAATTTCTCGAGCTTGAGTTTTTAGTTTCGAGCTCAAGTCTCGAGCTGATGAAGACGCGATTTGTAACTTGTGGATTATTTCCCAAATCAGAAATAGCGGGCTATTTGGCAATTTCGAGCTGATGAGGACATACCGATTACCAAGGACCTCAACCCACCCATCACATTATCAAAGCAGTGTCAGAGCCACTTTGGGGATAACATCCGTTGCCTGATGGTGTAATTACTCTACCAAACTTGTGCACTATTTTGTCTCACAAATTACCGCCATGTCCCTGCAGCATAGCATGGACATCAGAATAAACTGAAAAAGATCCATCGGTAGTTTGACATTTTATCCTGTTATGATGAAAATTGAGAACTCTATCAAGAAAGGGCATGTTTAGTAAGGCAGACAGACAAGCCTGAAATAGGCCATTTTTGTAAATTTAATGGGTACATCTTCAAATAATTTCATTCACCTGTAAGAATACATTTGTAATCGTATTTCAATGGTGAGAATACAATATGCATCTACATGTGCATGTACATGTATATAATAAGGCTGCGACGGGTAGTCGAATGCTCGAGTACCCGCACGGTTGACAACTACTCGGGTATGATTTCTCGTACCCGAATATTCGGCCGCAAAAAAAAAAAAAAATTTAAAAAAAATTTAAAAAAAAAAAAAAATGTCCAGGCCCACGCTTACCCGTGCCAGGGAGAGCGGCAGCCGCTGGCATGGTACCGTCGGTAAAAATGTTTCCCAACTCAAGCACTGTCAAACTCACCTTTCAGAAACTGGGACCAAATGTCCAGATTTCTGTTTGGACTTGGAGGAAAATGGATTATTCTGCCATCTTTGGTTTTAAAACAGCATTGTTTACTGTTATTATTCTTATTAAATCGGCGCCTTCAACTGCAACAAGTCAAAGTAAAATTGCATGCGTTTTGGGCGAGGGATCTGAGAAACTGCCGAGTGGTATGGTAGTGGCAAAAAAAGTCAAAAAAGAAAAAAAAGTCAAAAAAGTCAAAAAAATCAAAAAATTCAAAAAAAATCTAAAAAATTCAAAAAAATTCAAAAAAATTATAAAAAAACATGGCGTCCGAATACTCGAGTATTCGCCTGTAAGCCTGGGAGTGTACTTGGGTACCTCATTACACTGTTGTGCACAGCCTTAGTATATAATGTGTTGTTTGGTATAATGTTTGTCCTACCTAGCAACAAATAATGTATTCAATTCCTATTCTGACCGTTGAGATATAATACTAATTCTTTAACGGTAAATTAAATAATTTGTACAGAGCCACTTTAAAAAGACGTATGCATTAAAGGGATCCGGTAACTTTGTCTCAGATTCTGAAACAAAATTATGGATTTAGCTCATGATGCAATGATAATTATAAACCTTTAGGTCAGTCAGGAAAACCATGACTTTTACCAGCCGATCGCCTGTCTGATTATCAAGATATTTATGATTGGAATTACAAATTTTGAAAACCGTTCGCCTGACGGTTTTCATAACACTACAGTCTATTGGGGAAAACGAGTATGGTAAAACCGGTCACTCAAAGATTTTTACTTTTTTGAGGCACTTCTTGATCATTTTGAAGCGCGATTTTTTTAGGGCTTCAATATTACACCATATCACAGACACTGATAACACGCAGGGCCGTGTATATCAGATTTAACAATGTTAAACGATCCCTTTAAAGGCACACTGTCCTACTTGTAGCTACTTGCTCCCTCTATATAGAAAACTTCCCAAATCGGTGCCTGTTGGTCCCCCATGATCCTCTTTTTCTTATGTTAATTGAGAGCTGAGTTAATGAGATAGCCACCTGTCACAGTGACCTCGTTGGCTCGCTGTGTGGTCTAATCCCTTCTAGCTGCAGTAGTAACGCCTACCTTTAAGTGTTGTTAGATTACGAAAAATAGCCTATTGAAGGACCACTTTAAACTATGATTCAAACTTTAGAAGTCTTGTTGTGTTACATGTACATGCAGTCCCCCCCCCCCTCCCCATCCCCCTCCTCCACACAAATGCATATTATCAACCATGGTTACTGCAATAATGGATTCCACAAGGTACAAGCGTCTGCAAAACTTTCATAAATTATGGAAACACACAAAGTCACAGACCATTATTTTGAGGCCGTTTCCTAGAAATCTACACTGCCCCTGAACAGTACTACAAACAATGGAGCAAAAAGGCCCTGAACTTTCCATTGTATGAGAAACAAGTCATTTCTGGAGGGAGGCAGTGCATACACTCAGTTTGAGTACCGTATTTGCCGGCGTATAGGCCGCAGTATTTTTGGAAGAAAAAATATCAAAAAGTCGGGGTGCGGCCTATGCGGCGAAAGAGTAAAAAAAAGATTTTTTTTTTTTTTTTTTTTTTTTTTTTTTTTTTTTTTTTTTTAGTTTTGATTTATGGCGCTATGCCTGGCAATGTCTCCCAGCTCAGTAATCAGTGTTGACTCACAACTCGGAAACTACAACAACACTAAAATTTGTCTGTCATCTTGGTTTGAAAGTAATCTTTCTAATAGATCTCAATATGTAGTTTATAATAATAATTCCTCAATTTTTTTTATATAACAAATGGTGTTCCACAAGGTACTATCCTAGGACCTATAGTACTCTTTTGTTTTTAATTCACATTAATGATCTTACACATTCTTCTAAAAACGACATTGTTACTATTATTTTGTGACAAGTTTACAAGCACAAATCAGCGCCTTTAACTGCACCTCGATGTTAAATGAAGGTCCTTCCCCGCGTTGGTTTTCGACAACAAAACAACAACAACAACCAAAAAAACAAAAAAAAACAATTTTTTTTTTTTTTTTTTTTTTTTTTTTTTTTTTTTTAAATGTCAAAATCGGGGGTGCGGCCTATACGGCGGTGCGGCCTTTACGCCGGCAAATACGGTACTGGTAGAATTTTTTTTTTTAATAAAAAAAAAATGAAAAGGCCAACTATTTTTCACCTTTCCCAGAACTCAATCTTCTCTAGAAAGATGAAGTTGAAGCAATTGCATCGTGAAAGAAACGGTGTGGAATCGATCAGAAAAGGTTGATAATCCAGCAAATATGTATAAGTATTGGTGTGTACTGCAATGTTCTGGAATCATCAATATGATAAGAAATTGAGCCCAGTCTTGCTCAAGTTATAAGCACTGTACACAGAAAAATGTATATGGGACTACACAAACATGTGGCTGTTACATGTACAGTGTACATGCCATATTAAAAATATTAAGGAATTTGAAGAGCCATGCTTTTCAGGGAACATTATGTATCTGATGTTCTTCCACACTTGCATGCATAAATAATGATAACACTCACAAATTATTTGTCACCTCTTCCCAGAACTCAACCTTCTCTTTCTTTAGTTTGATTCTGAACAGCAAGCTTGTGTTCTCATCCTATCAACAGCTTCCAGTGTACAGGGTGTACTTGATGGCAAAGTGATGAAAGATGGAGCAAATTTATTCAATTTATGAGCACTCCATCTTCATGTGAAGTAGCCAGGGATCACTTGGCAGATTTTGTCAGCAGCCAATTGTGAAAATTAACACAACATTCCAGCTTGTACATTGTACATGTATCATGTTTGTAAAATTTGGCCCAAAGGTAATTTTAGAGACATACTGTACATGTACATGTCGTGTTTTACTGACTACAAAATCAGAAAGTAAATTCTGTATAATACACACACAACTTTATTACTTCTCTCTGGTTTATTTCTTTGTTTTTTTTGTTGTGTACGTGTGTTTTTTAAAGTTTTTTTTAATGACATTTGAGACTTCTGAAATGTCTTTAAGTGGAAAAATAACAACTTTTATGATTGAACAAATGAAAGGCAATACGAAAGGGAGTAGGGGAACATTTGCTTGTTAGAAAAGGTTGAATATTTTGACTGCTTTGCATCCAACCAATAAAGTCAAAATGTTTTCCAAATAATATCTCGGCACTTTGTTCTTTCCCTATCAATCGCATAGATTAATCCCTTTCTGTCACTCACTCACTCTCTTTCTTTCATACGTGGAGCACACTCACCTGTAGTTCAGTCTCCTCACACATTTCAATTAAGAATATTTTCAATCAATTTACCAACACCACCCTTTGACATATTCCAGACGCAAACGAACGACGCGCCGCCTCTTCGCTGCCACCACCTTTACCCTCTAGCCACCCACTCTATAAATCCAATTTAGTCATGAAAATGCTCCAAGCACGGAGTGGTGGAAAGAGCAGTCTGCTGATAGCGTCAATAATAGGCTTTTCAATTGGTGACAATAAGCTACTTAAATTTAAAAGTGCAGCAATAAAATATATTGTAACTGTTTGCATAGGACAATATTGTCAAACTTACAAATTTATATTCACTGACCAAACCCAAAAAGAATACATTTATTTTTTTCTTTGATTGTGGCTTTTCTCTTTTCTTTCTTAAAATTTTCAACGACGTGATTGTCGTAAAGAAGGCAACTACAATATACTTGAGGTATTTGAACAGCAATAGAGAATAGATCTGTAACTTTGGGGGTAGCCTTTACCATTTCTATTTTGAGTCCTTCATCAAACAGAGGAATTACACTAAAAATTTCCATATTTTTTGACATTTTCTGGTAACAACAGCAATAATGATAATAATAATATACCAAACAGCGGATATCACAAATATATCCCAATCCGCTGTAATTGAGTGAAGGAAACAGAGAAGAGTAAGGATATAGTGTACGCTCAGCATACTTCCATATAGTCAACAGTTTAATAACAATGTTTCTAAAAAGAAAATTGTTAAGATTAAGACTAATTATATAAACTGTCACTATATATATTTCTTGAACCCTGCACAATGTTGATACTTTTCAAATCGTATTTTGGTAGTACATGTACGTGTGTCATTTCCAAACTTTTTCACAACTTCCCTCTCCATGCAGTATTTGGCAAGTCTGACAAACGTACAGAGTGCTACACAAGAACCCACTGTTATCATAATCATACAGTTAGTAATTCAAGTTTTCATAATCAGCACATTGTATACAAAAAATGTTGTACAGCGAAACGCATATTTGAGCGGCATCGCCAACACAAACTCAACAAAGAGTCAGCATCCCCTTGTAGTCTGAACATCATATTTTGTACGAAAATCATATAACTGGGCGGGGCTTATCGTGTGCGCGTGATAATGCAACCAATATTGCTGTCTATGGCACTACCTGATACTAAATATGTGGTGTCAGCTGACTTCCCCCAAACCAGTTTCGAATCTGTATGTTCCTTTTGCTATACAATGATTCTTTATTAAAACAACAGTCATATAAGTTTCTGAAGTCTGAACATGCAATGACACTGTTACTGTCATGTACATATGTAAGCTACCCGTTTCCTCATATTATTGCAACCCAATTCCTCATTCACTCTTTGAAGGATGATTGCTGTTTACATACCAATCTGGCTACAATTACAAACTATGGTACAGTACCCAGCGTGTCCACACACAAAACAATTTATCCCGAAACTGTATGATGAAACGTCGTACATGTATATAAAAGAATCATTGTATAAATTTCAGGGTGTCCACACACAAGAAACGTTGTATAAATAATCATTGTGTAAATTCCAGGATGTCCACACACAGAAGAAAGTAATCCTGAAACTCTACAGCAAAATGTTGTATAGATGTACAATGTAGGTGCGCAGTTTGCTCCTGCGATCATGAAATGGAAGCGGAAATGAGAGATCAGGTCTCCTTTCGCTCGAGGTCATGTGAAGCCCGCCCAGTTATACAGTTCCAGTTCAACTAGTTATACTAGTTACGTCCACACATAACATATTCCGTGATTAGGTGTGATTATGTGTGATTAGGCGTGATTAGTTATACGTCGTATAACAAAACGCGTGTTTGGGCATCGTTTCGTTTTACGACGTATAGTTAGTAAGCGTCCACACACAGAATTTCATCGTATAACTATCGCCAAACAGTATAACTATCCCGAAACGGTATAACTAATCACGCCTAATCACGGAAAATGTTGTGTGTGGACACGGGGTGAGTACAGTACATGTAATTACAGTCAAACCTGTCTTTAATGCCCCCCCCCACTCTCTATCAAGGCCACATGTCTGTGGTGTTCACCTAAAGTGCCTCCCTCTAGAACTTAGAAGGCAATGTGTATTGTAGAACTACACCTGTACATGTACTTCTAGAAAGGCCACCTGTCTACAATGGCCACTTTTTGTGGTTCCTGTGGGTGGCCTAAATAGACAGGTTTGTCTTTATATTTAACATTTCAATTCAAATATCTTTAGAGAGAGCTACAAATGTAAAAATTAATCTGTTTGATAACAGGACATCACTGCTCCTTTGCTATTAAATGTAATGGGGTGTTTTTTCCTTGGCATTTCCAGACGGGTCAGTTTCAGTTATTGTGTCCTATAATACTGTAGTACAATTGGCACAACAATAGTGGTGATGTTACACCAGACTGGTCCAAATTTACAACTGTACTGTCTGACAAAAAAGGAAGGTTACATTGTGTTATATTCTTATACTTCAAGGCCCACAATATACATGTACAACATGCACATTGTACTGCATGGTCTGGGACGTGCTCAAGTGGTACAATATATACATGTACATGTACATTGTAGGCCTATAATACAGGTATTTTAGGTCTACATGTACATATCAGTCAGGAAAAATGGCTAGGCAGCAGTGTGCAATTAAGATCTAATAAACTATGTACAAAGGTACTGCTGTAGTTGTGGTATTGTGTAGTGTAGAATGACCCGACTTGGCTTAGTTTAATAGTGGCAGGAGGTAAGACACAGCATGGAACTTTCCACATAAAGACGTCTTGAACTTTGTAAGGTCAAAGGCCACTAATACATGTAGTTGTTGAGATCGTTATCGTAGACTGGTGAACCTTGTACATGTACATTGACTGTACATGTATGGCCAGGCCTCCAGTACACAGCAATGCTGCATTGTATTGACTGTGTGGTTTGACTGTATGGTTTACATGGAAGGAGACTAATTTGTACTTTGAAAGACTTACAAAGTCAGTATAGTTGAAAAATTTGGTATTAAACTGTTCATTTGTACTAATTGTCAGTCACAACTCAAAGCCAATCTGGGTTCCACACTAACTCTTTTTGGAAAAGGGTTTGGATTTAACTTTTTACAGTCTGAATGTACATGTATGAGCCCTAGAATGTACATGTACATGTACAGGTATGTGAAATATTCTGAATTTGGGGGATTCAGGCTCAGATTTTGGCCATGTACATGTACACACATGTATCCCAGGTGCCATAGTGTCATGCCCTGAAAATGATAAAACATTGAGTGTCTAATCATGAAGTACTTGAGCAGAATAGGCCCCTACATCTACTAATGTAATGTACATGTATGTACAGACACCTGTACATTGTATGTACCAGCTACTTCTAAGAGGTCAATAAGCATAATTTGCCATTGCTGATCTAATAGTACACGCATTCTTGTACTTTACATTTAATTCTCATTTCTTTTAATTTAAATTCAGATTCAAATCTATTTATTTCCACATTAACATAAAATATAAATACTGAATCGCAATTGGGCAAAAAAGGTACTACCATCACAAAACTATCCGATTTAACCAAGAAGTTACCAGCTAACTTCTTGGTTTAACATCTGGTTTATATACTGTGCACTTTCTACCAACATTGTACATGTAGACCACAGCTTTCTGTCAAAGCCTTTGGATTCATCCCAATGGAATTGAGAATGAATGGCAATGAATGACAGAAGAATAATGGTCCTTTGTCTCCTACTGTACAACCCAATGGATGAATGTACATTGTAGTGTACATGTAGGTGTTGGTATCGAAGCCGTAGTCTCAGCCCAGTCCTTCTATAAACAGCTGTTGCAATCACAGGTGGGTATCAGACGTTGTTAAAAGCTCATAATAATAATAATTATAATATGTTTGTTTTTACCTAGGATAGGGAAGAGTAGCCTTATCATTATTAATACTGTTCTCCCTAAGGGCTGTCTGCAGACACAAGCTCTAATCCGACACTGTTTTTTTTTTTTTTTTTTTTTTTTTTTTTAAAACCAGTCAGGATTGACTAATAATTTTTTTTAATGTCAGTCTTGAGCTGAGCCTATAAACTAATCAGATCTGATGTAATACCTGTCTGTAGAATGTAACACATTTAAATGTTCATCATCATACAAAAAGAAAGATGCTTCAAATATTCAAACTTGAATGAAGAGCAAATTAAACCAACAACAACATCAGCAGCTAGAAAAGAGAAAACTAAAGTGTACATCAATTGCATCAGATCTTTCAAAGCCCTGATCGGCCTTCTTCTCCCTAAAATCAGAAGAGAAACAAGTATGTGAAATGAATGATAGACTTTCAGGGATTAGCCAATTTCAGACAATAAGACCCTTTGTGCAATGTCTGCTGCTTAATTGCTATTATTAACTCAACCTTTGCTTCTTATTCCAAACACAATGCTGTTGTTGACTATTATGTAACATGTCCTTATGTACAGTACAGTCCCTTGCACAGGCTCAATACATGCATACATACTGTACATGTACATTAAGGCTGTGCACAACAGTGTAATGAGGTACCCGAGTACACTCCCAGGCTTACAGGCGAATACTCGAGTATTCGGACGCCATGTTTTTTTATAATTTTTTTGAATTTTTTTGAATTTTTTTGAATTTTTTTGAATTT
Organism: Strongylocentrotus droebachiensis; assembly: GCA_035222895.1. Classification (NCBI taxonomy): domain Eukaryota; kingdom Metazoa; phylum Echinodermata; class Echinoidea; order Camarodonta; family Strongylocentrotidae; genus Strongylocentrotus; species Strongylocentrotus droebachiensis. Next base: position 53,746 of record JAVYIG010004634.1, read on the forward strand.
TTTTGATTTTTTTTGAATTTTTTGATTTTTTGACTTTTTTGACTTTTTTTTCTTTTTTGACTTTTTTTGCCACTACCATACCACTCGGCAGTTTCTCAGATCCCTCGCCCAAAACGCATGCTATTTTACTTTGAGTTGCAGTTGAAGGCGCCGATTTAATAAGAATAATAACAGTAAACAATGCTGTTTTAAAAACCAAAGATGGCAGAATAATCCATTTTCCTCCAAGTCCAAACAGAAATCTGGACATTTGGTCCCAGTTTCTGAAAGGTGAGTTTGACAGTGCTTGAGTTGGGAAACATTTTTACCGACGGTACCATGCCAGCGGCTGCCGCTCTCCCTCGCACGGGTATGCGTGGGCCTGGACATTTTTTTTTTTTTTTTTTTTTTTTTTTTAATTTTTTTTTTTTTTGCGGCCGAATATTCGGGTACGAGAAATCGTACCCGAGTAGTTGTCAACCGTGCGGGTACTCGAGCATTCGACTACCCGTCGCAGCCTTAATGTACATAACTCATTTTCTGTACACTGTACATAAATAAATGTATAAAATGTGTACAAGTCTTTATGCCAAAATATCTGTTGAGCAGAATTTTTTTTTCTTATTGGTCATTATTTGTTCCATGAACTTTTGTTTACAAAAAAAATCAAACAACAACAAAGTGCAGCTCAATATGGTTGCACACATGTACTGTACATGTATGCAACCATACAACCAGAAACATGTACACAATTCTGTCTTGTTTTTGATGGATTATTACAAATCAAATACCTCAGTCACACAGCCAAACCAACTCAAGACCAACTCCAAACAAACAGATTTTTTGCCATTGGGGGTAATGTAATTGTTTGGTTGGTCTGGTGTTGGGTCTCGGTGGTGTGACTGAGGTTTTAGGGCCCTGTGACAAGAAATGGTCACTGTTCGATTTCCTGAGAGTAAAGAAGACAGGTAAATAATGGTGATGCTGTAGAATTAATCAGTGTTCATAGTACAGAATGTGGTGCTCCATGTTATACCTGGGGTCGACACTAGTAACAGGTGCCCATGACACTTGGGCACCTACTGTAGATGTCAGTAGGGACCCTCAAAATGTCAAAATTTATATAAAGGGCTCATGTATACTCAGACTCTTAAACTTGAAATATGGGCCCTGTTTCATAAAACTTATTATTAATAACAAGTTACAATAACTGTTATAAGCTACTGAAATTGTGGCATTTGATTGACTAAGAGCATATTTGTCATAGATATTTAGCATTTATTATTGACAACAAGTTTTATGAAACAGGGCCCTGGACCACTTTACAAAAAATGAGTGTGGCGCCCTGGTTATAAATGTAGGCTAACAATGTTCTGTGCTCAAAACTTGCAATGCTGAATTTAGTTTGATTTTGATATTTAAGGTGCACATTGAACAAGAAATTATAGCACGATGAGCTTGTCTGATACAATAAGATGTTGCGGTTTTCAACTGTGGCCATCGGAGCCCAGATTTATTTTCTCTTGAATCAAATATGTACATTCTTGTACTCTGAGACATTGCAGAATTTGCATTCATGTCGTACATGTAGGAAAAACTTGGCTTGTGCCAGCTAGAAAGATGGCTAGAATTTCATTTTTACACCAGGTAGAATTTCATTTTTACATCAGGTAAAATTTCATGACATGGTTCACTCTCCTAAAGACATTAGTATTCTTTCAGTTAGGACTACCTACATGTATCTACTGTTAGACTCTTATTTTTTAAACAAGTCCATTCTGCTTTCAAAATAGTGGATTTCTCTCCCAGTGCTTTCTTTTTCGATCACTGTAGGGTGCCTTGTTTAATAGAAAGATTGTATCCTCATATCCATGCACTCTTGTAATCCAGATGAACTTGGAAAGTAAGAAACAGCATCAAGTGCTCTGAGGGGCTTTCATTTTATTGGCTTCATCACCTGGCCCTTATCAGGTTAGAAAGCTTTGCCTCAGACGCCTTGATGGCATTTAGGAGCCAGGCTCAATATAATAGCCTGACCCAGAGGGGAAAACAATATGCAGCTAGCCTAGCATGGCTGATGGTCCTGTGAAAGTGGAAGTGGAATGGAAATGTTGTGCATTCTGAACCTTCCAGTCAAAAGGTGGAGGTTTTGAATCCTTGAAAACAGGCTTAAAGTGGCTCTGTACTGTAAGTAAGATTTCCAACAGATTCTGCAACACAATCCTGGATTTAGCTCATGCTGCAACCATAATTATAAACCTTCAGGTCAGTCAGGAATCCCATGATTTTTACAAGCCGTTCGCCTGTCTGATTATCAAGATATTTATGATTTGAAATTGAATTTCATTTTCCTAACCGTTTTTTATAACACTACAGTCTATTGGGAAAAATGAGTATGGTAAAACCGGTCACTCAAAGATTTTTACTTTTTTGAGGCATTTCATGATCATTTTGAAGCGCAACTTTTTTAGGGCTTCAATATTGCACCATATCACAGACACTGATAACAGGTAGGGCCATGCATCTCAAGATTTAACATTGTTAAACGATGCCTTTAAGTATGCACTATGCAGATATATAAAATGTTTTCATCAAGATAACTTTTGCTGACCGAAATAAACCAAGCAAATCAACCTACATGTACATTGTACATCGTGTTGTACGATAATGGAACAGGATCAATGCTGATGATATTAAACCAGTTTTCAATGTCACAGCCTCCGATAAATCGATGCTTGACTTGACTCTCGACTCCATCTACAAGATATCAGACTGTTTTATTCTCATACAGTAATTTGATTTAAAACGGTAACTGCAAAACCTTTACTCCAATTGGGGCAAGAAATACATGTACATGTTTATTTAGGCCAAGGATATGCAATGAATGAAAAACATTATGTGCCCTATCTCTATGTACATGTACGTACGTACTGTACTTTATTGTATATTGTAGACCCAAGTTGATTAGCTCTGGACAATGTACAGGAAAATTTGAAATCACAGTATAGTTAAGGGTATGAAATGAATTTTATGAACCCAACTTTAATTCTTGACCACAGGATTTTGTTGGCATTTTCATTTATTTTAAAATTTTACTGGTACACAATACATGTACATGTACATGGCTAAAATGAACGTAAGTGGCCAGTTTTTTTAAGTTGATGTACAATTATTTGTGTACATTCTCATAATGTACATCATCTGCTTTAAAGGCATGCTTTAATAGTAGACCTACAAAGTACATACTGTACATATCTAGTACATGTATGTGAATTGTATAATGATACTGAAGAACATTCAACCTGTGTACATGTACATGAAATGTACATCCTTGAAACTGTTTATTCAGGCAGAGATTCTGTCCATTCTACAACTGAAAGGACCATAGCAATTTGTAAGGAGTACGTACAAAACCTATGATCGTACAGAGTTTAGTCAGACATGATGTCTGCTGTAACATTTCTCATTCAACTACAGTGGGATGGAGATTGTGTCAAAGGCCAACGTGTTCTGCCATGGACTATAAGGAATCGCCTGCATTGCTGAGTTGACCTCATGCTGAGAGGTCACGGAGCTAGAGTCTGTTTTCACTCAGCAGCGTCTCCATGTTCAACTGCAAGCAATGCACATGTCTGTATTATTGGAAATTTGTGAGTGTTGCAACACATACAAATGCCCATGCAGGCTGTACATGTAACTTTTTAAAGGCTTTGGTCCATGCACAAGCTCATTTTAAATACGCTAGCACCACTGCAAAGCTGTACAAATGTTAGTTTTGTGTGCAATCATTGACTTGGTCCAAGGTACATCATATTTGAGAAGGAGAAAATATTATATCATTTTCATCATGGAAATCCAAAATGTGTAGCGGAGTATACATGTAGTTAATGAGGTACAAGTAATCAGCAAATGTAGCAAATAATGAATCAGTAAATGTAAGTTAACTAACCCTTCATGTACATGTACATGTACCTCCATTAATTTTGTTGATACAGCAGTTAATTAAAGACTTGCATGGAGTCCCACATAGATTGTAGGTTTGGAACTATAGGTGGCTATTGTATATATTGTAATAGACAATTGACTGCCCAGTCAATTGTAGGCACACACACTAATGTGACATAACTTCACCAATGTGGCCGTCTAGAATTTCATTTCAGAACAAGTGAAGGATTGAGCACACCTCCACATTTTTTGTTCCACTGGCTATCTGGATTAAAAGTTCTGTTAACAGTGTACATAGTGCATGGGCCCCCTGTAAAAAGTATAGTTTCATTGTTGATCCATATATAAACAAACCTTTCCTGGTTTCATGCTACATGTATACAAAAAGGTAATGGTTTCCAATTCCAATGAATCATGAATATGGCAACTTCACCTTCATATCGATTTGTATTGGATTCTTTCTCTCCAAATTCAGTATCTCTTTGATAATGAGAATTCATGGTTTCTCCAAATTTCAACTTTTTCAGCATTCTACAACAAAAATAAAACCTTCTTTTACACAAGTATATGAGATAACTAAAGGAGTCTAGTAGTCTACACCCTCAATGCTAAAAGTCATTTGACTGTGGACATGGTGGACATACACAGCTTAAAAAGATACTATCTGACTGTGGAACTCCTTATTCCTCACCATCTGCTGTCGTCGATTGCACCTCTTTGGAACTTTTCAAGCAGAAGGTGCTACACATTAAACCTCTGTTGAGCTCTGTTTTTAGCTGCGCATAGAATTCTTGTAGAGCCTTTTTACTTGCACAGTACACTCGGCACTTGACAAGCACAGGGTACGATAATACGCCAATGGCGGTCTTTACTATACTGGAAGAAGACGGCAAAAGTCTGATTTCCCTGAGAGTTGACGCAATTTCTGTCAGTTTGATTCTCAACAATAACAGCTTTCACTTTTTTCTATAGCTTCACAAGAAACAGATTTTGTTTTCTTCTCAAAACAGAAACTAATAAATCTACCGCCTCATCTACTTTTTCATTGTTTTTGTTTTTTGAATAGGTAGAAAACTAGAATCTAAATGGTTACCTCGCTCTTCGCACCATCTCATCACTGTGACATCATTCAAACTCAACTTCTCATGCATGATCATAGCCTCAAACACTACCACAGTACCGGTACATATAAAATGTTATATCACAATACATGCACAGGCTACATGGACACTAACTTCAGGGAGCTCCGCCCTTATAGGCGTCAGAGCTCCAGAGCCTGCATAGGAAATCGATTCAAACAGCAGGTTGGTTCACATTTTTTCGGAATATAAAGAAGTAGTAATTACAATGTTGACTTTTAATGTTTTTCGACTCCTCTGTCAGAGCTCCAGAGCCTGCATAGGAAATCGATTCAAACAGCAGGTTGGTTCACATTTTTTCGGAATATAAAGAAGTAGTAATTACAATGTTGACTTTTAATGTTTTTCGACTCCTCTGCCTCTGGGCATCCGTTCAACCACTTGAAATTATCATTTGAAGAGTTCAATGAGTTGGGTTAGGACAAGGAATCACCCTTTTTCCCATCAAACTTCAAAGTCTTCTTCAAATTATAATTTCAAGTGGTTGAACCGATGCCCAGAGGAGTAAAAAATTAACGTACCGGTAAGTCAAGATCGTAATTACTACTTCTTTACATTTCGAAAACATGTGACTCAAGTCACTCAACCCGCAGTTTGAATCGTTGTATGCGAGATGCGGCCTTTCTTGCAGGCTCTGGAGCTCCGAAACTTTCAGCGACAGATCTCCCTGGAGTTACATGGACACATGTCGTGATCTTGGCTTGGTAGAGCCTACACAAAACTAATCATTGCTGAAAATGTCAAGTCACAATTGACTTTTCACTTATTTTATCATTAACTCATTCACTCACTGACTCAGTTTCACTCTCAGTCATTAAAACTCATTCTGAGACCCTTCTCGACAGGTCAAATCTCAAATCTACAAACAGTTCTTTTTCATCATGATATTCTAACATTTGGACCTATATTATCACCACAATTATGAACCAGACAGTCATGTTTACGTTGCGACTTTTGGAGTTTGGAACTCCGCCCTAATTCATGCCTCTCGTGTACAGACCCAGGGTCGAAAGTCTACCACCCATGCAATACAACGTACACCAACGCTGTGCGGCCTACGACGGGGTTGAGTCCGGTCAGATACACACACAAATCCCGGTGGTAGCCCTCTCATGCGTACAATCGCCGCATAAGTCCATTATCACTCCGGTGTCAGAACTTACCGATTTACTGGCAGCAAGTTGGCCAAAATTACCTCCAGTTATGTCACAGATTACAAGATGACAGGCATCAATATCGAATCAAAATGTCAAGAAGTTCTCGATAAAATCCAGTAGTCCAGTGTAATACAGATTCCTAGAGCAAGTGAATTAACGTGAAAAAACTCATAAATTTCTCGTAAGATCACTCGGCTCGTCGATGCTCGATCACTGAATGGGCCATTTAACACTATTGATATTTGAAAATGCATGCGCGGTATGAAATATAGTTCTCTCTTCAATTTTTATTTTTCGGAAGTTCTCTCAATTATTTGATTTCATTTACATTTCAGTGGCGGATCCAGGGGGGGGGGCCCGGGGGGCCCGGGCCCCCCCCCCCTTGAGAAAAAAATCATGTAAAATCACGCGATTTTTACCTTTTTTGGGGGTTGGGCCCCCCCCCCCTGGCGCTCAAGGGGGGGGTGCAAATTTTAAAATTTTCGAGGACCAAAAAAAAAAAATGTGCTCACTACCCCCCCCCCCCCCCCCCCCCCCCCCCCACTGAGCGACTTTTCGGCTGGCTGAGTCGTTGCGATTTTTTTTTGGACTCAAAAAAAAAAAAAAAATGTCCGCTTACCCCCCCCCCCCCCCCCCCCCCCCCCCCCCCCCCCCCCCCCCCCCCCCCCACTGAGCGACTTTTCGGCCGGCGCGATTTTCACATTTTCGGGAGCAAAAAAAAAAAAAAAAGTTGGGCCCCCTCCCCTAAGAAATCCTGGATCCGCGCCTGTACATTTTACATACTATTTTAGTTATCATAGAGTTAACGTTTCCACTCTTGTTGACAGGTTTTGAAAATAAAAAGTTTTTTACCAGTTGTGACTTTTCAGATTTTCATCCGCTGGTTATGCGGTCACCAAAAAATGGCCGTCTTGTGTACATGCAGTGCAAAGGTTAATACTTCCTGGATATTTGTCAGCAATTTGGCTTTCGAAGAAAATAGTGACCTTGACAACTTTTGACAAAATGGCTAATTTCTCAACTTTAAAACGGTTCGTCTAATATGACAGAATAATCTCAAACATACATTATGTACACCAGGGAGAAAAGAATGAGAGAGATAGACTCTAGCAGTCTAATGGTTTTGTCGAAAGCCAAAATCAGAAACATAAAACACAAGGATACCAAATATATTATGTACATATTTTTTTCAATGGTTAAAGTCCAGTTACATGTAATCATGAATAGGGTCTCTCTACAGAAAAGGACAAAAATACATTTAACAATATTGCATATTTTTTATGTTGTTGGTGTACCCCGATCCTAACCCCTTTTTCGTCGTTTTTTTGTTTGTTTATAAAAAGATACGACACGTAGGCCTACACGCTCCAGTGAGAATTGACCTGCTGTCACTTAAGTTACACAAACTTCAACCATCGACACAAGTGACCATTTCATCGTGAGCTGCTGGACACACATTGAGTATTGATATACGAATTGATAATAATAAATGATTGTGATGAATTTGATAATTTTGTGTTTTTTTAATATAAAAGTAGGGTGAGGAGGAGAAGAAGAAGAACGGAACAGAGGCGGCGCTCCCGGCGGACAGGGGGGCACAGTGACCTCCCACTTTTTCAAGTACCCTAAAGGTGCCCCTTTTTGCATAGGATAAGTGCCCCTTTAAGTTTGTAAAAAGTGCCCTTTTTACTTTGACAAGTGCCCCTATTCATTTTCTAAAGTGCCCTTCCCCTTTCCACCTCTGATAAGTGCCCCTTTTATTTTGACACGTACCCCTTTTCCTTTGACAAATTCCCATTTTCCTTTGCAATAAGTGTCCATTTTCTATTCTCATAAGTACCTTTTTTAATCTCTACGGTAAGTTCCCCTTTTCAGGTACGAGAAGCGACCCTTTTCACTTTTGATAAGCGCCCCCTTCACCTCTGATAATTGCCCAATTCAAATCTGAGAAGTTCATCTTTTTGACAAGTTCCCCTTTACCTTTGTAAAAAAAATGCCCTTCCCCTTTGAATAACTACCCCTTTTTAACTTGGATAAGCGCACTTTATATTTTCACATGTGCCCCTTTTCCTTTTAAATAAGTGCCCTTTTTCCTTATGATAAGTGCCCCATTTAAAAAAGAGCCCCTTTCCCTTCTCATAAATGCCCCCTTTTCATCTATGAAAATAGTTCCTTTTTACCCTCATAAATGCCCCTTTTCATCTCTTGTAAACAAATTCTGAGAGATACTCGTTTTACTTTGCACTGCGACCTCACAAATCTTTAAAAATTTCCTCGCTCGCAATGAATTTCAGACCATCATACCCAACTGCAAAGTATGATGCTTAAACAATATCCTGTGCTGTGTACAAAGTGAAACAAATATTGAAATCATCCCTGATAATGTAATCACAATGTAAGGGTATATACCGATGTTAAAACAAAGAATAACATAATTAAAGGTGATAGAAAATTGTATATTTTCGCTTTGAGATTTTCCCTTGAAGGTGCCCTTTTTTCTCCAGAAAGTGCCTTTTTTGTTGATGCCCTCCCACTTAGGAAGTCGCTCCGCCGCCTCTGGAACGGAAGAAGGGTATAGGATGAGGAGGAGGAAGAAGAAAAAGAATCATAAACTAAATTTAATTCAATCGCAACCAAACCTTAAAATAGCGGATAATAACATACATCAGACGGCGCGGAACTCCCATAAGGAAAGATAGAAAGAGAAAGGGATAGAATGATAAAAACAAAGAATAACATAAGAGAAGGTGATAGAAGGAAGAAACAAAGAATAACATAAGGAAAGAAAGAAAGAGAAAGTGATAGAATGATAAAACAAAGAATAACATAATTAAAGATGTTAGAAATAGAAACAAACGATAGCAAGATGAAATAATAGAATAATTTTTAAAAAAACTTTATTTTTTGCATTCTCCGACTAAGCCTCAATGTGTTAAAGCGTGATTTAGACTTAAATAATTATTTACTAATGCCAATTATTAAGTATTCATTGATGTTCTTATTTTATGAACTTTTTTAAAATTCATTGTACAATTCGTTCTCGGACTACTTTTTAAAAAAAATCAATAAACAAAACAAATTTCATGTAAAAAAATTAACCAAATAAAGTAAATCCAGTGGCGTATTTAGGCATTATGCAAGCAAGAAAATTGTGCCTGGGCCCTAAATTTAGCTACCTAAGAAACGAACGAGTGTTACATTAAAAAAAAACCTTTAAAGAGCAATTTCGGTTGCATTTTACTCATAGGGAAATTCGCAAAAGAGCCCTGAGATCATAGCCGAACGGTAATGGAATATTTCCAAGAGGTAGGCCTAAAGGGGACTGCTCAAGCCTTATGCCTGACTGTCAATTATCAAGTTTCTAAATTTTGTGGAGCACTTCGCTGTCCAAATAATATATTCGGGCGTCCCGTTGCCCAGAATCATCCCGTTTTGTAATTTTACGAGCAAAAAAGACATCATGTTTTCTTTAATCATTAAAATGTACTAGCATATATAAATTCTACATTCGGCCACCTTGCTGCCCATATTATGCGGCACATTTTTGAAGAGGTTGAGGTGACGAAACTCATATTTGAAGGAGCACTGATGCAAAAAGAATTACTGATATAACAAACACATTAAAACACTATTCATAAACTATATCCTATATTATGTAGGGCGCAAAAGCGCGATAGGAGGGAGCAAGCGACCAAGCAGTATACATATTTTCTGTGAGAAGACAAGGTTATAACTTATATAACGGTGCATTTTGCAAAGCAAAGTTAAATGAAAGGCAAAAAGGAAAAACAAACATACGAGCAAATACAAAATAGCCTGCAAAATGAATATCAATACTTGGTCCTTTTATCCTTTCGATTGTGATAACATTTTAAGGATCTCCCTTTCTCTTACTTTTTTTTTCTTTCTTTTTTTCCTTCTTCTTCATCTTTTTCTTCCTCTTCTTCTTCTTTTTCCTTTTCTTCTTTTTCTCCTCCTTCTTCTTCTTCCCCTTTTTCTTCTACTTCCTTTCCTTCTTCTACTACCTCTTCTTTTTCTTCTTCTATTTTTTTTCTCTCTCTCTCTCTCTCTCTCTCTCTCACTCTTTCTTTCCGTCTCTGATGCTATCTGTTTTTTTCCATTCATTTCCTATTTTTTCAAGGTCCCCCTTATTTGTTTATTCGATTTAGGAGACAGGGGTGGCCAATGGCTTCTAATAAACTCAGTTCAGAGGGGCAGAGTAGCAGAGTATATATATCGGGCTCCCCATCCCGCCCCTTTCCCCTTTCTCTCTTGTTTTGAAAATAAAACATAATATATTGAAACAAAATTATGAAAAAAGTAAATAACCATCAATGAAAAAAAAAAAAGGGGGGGGGGAAACATGAACATTTCAATTTTCAATTCAGTCATGTTTCCAACAAAACATTACAAATTAATTATAAGCATTTAAAACAAATGTAAGAAATACATGTTGATCAGTAGATGGCGCTAGTACAATAGGTACCTGGCAAGTTGGTCTCGCTATGAATTCAGATTACTGTGTAGAGTTTCTGTTATGATATTGATGGTAGCACATGAAAGTTCATCCCTGCTCCCATCCCCGTTCTATTCTGTGATGTAACGATTAGAGATATAAAGATAAAAAACAGTTCAAAGAGCGAAGGGGAAAAAAGTGGATATCAATGTTGAAACCATTAGCCAATAGATGGCGCTAGTACAATAAATCATAGAGGAAATCTTTATTCAGATTGCTTAATTTATATTTATATTATTTATATGTTGAAAATAGAATCAACTACCACTACTGCATTTTCGTCTACAAAATACTCAATAATCTAACCCCTTATTGTTTTGAATCTTTTGCTTTTAAACGTTCAGTTTACTATGTTACCCGTCATTCTACCTTAAATCCCTTATTTATCCCGAAACCCAAGACTGAATTAAAAAAACGATCTTTTTCTTTCATCGCTCCAAGCAACAATCTACCGATTCATATTTCCACGGCAACTTCACTCTAAATGTTCAAAAACCAAATTAAGTCAGTAATGCATGAACTGGTACCTAATGTTATATCAAGACTTTTACCATACAGTTAGTTTTGTTTGTTTGTTTGTTTGTAGTTGTGTAGTCTGTAGTAGTTTTATTTATTACCTTTTACCCGTTTGATTTTTTTGTCTATTTTTATGGCATGTGTATTTGTATTTTTTTGTCATTTTACTTTGTATCAATAATATCTTAAATGTTTAATATTTTAGGCCTTATGTTCATTTTGATCTAGTTTTAGTTTTTAATTTGTTTTTTTATTCATTTTATATAATTTTCTCAATCTCTTATGGTATGTTGTTTATATAATGTCTTTGTTTTCTACAATGTATTCTATTTTTTTGTAAATCTTTGTATGTACAGGGCTCTTTTGTAAAGCAGGCCTTTGGCACTGAAAAGACTACCCTGTTTTTAAATAAAACTGAATAAATAAATAAATAAATAATTATTTTGCATAGAAGATATGCTTAAACTGTAAAAAATTGTTCCTTTTATAATGTTGTATCCGAAAAATATTAATATGAAGTATTAACGTCACCTTCTACTTTTTTATATTGATTTTCTTTTTCTTTTTCTCCCAAATTGCAGAATTGTATCACAATTTGTATACCTGATTGAATATGTACTATACTAGTTTGGATACTATATTAAAAATATTTAAACTAAAAATATTTTAAAAATATGTCTTTGTTTATTATGTAAGAGAGAATGTTCTATGTTTATACTGTAAGAACAAATATGTTCCTCTTTATCATTTCGTATATGAAAATATGAATAGAGGCAAAAATGCTTTAAATAATTATTGTTTTTTAAATTTAAAAAAATGCTTAAAATCCATTGGTACAGCATGGACCTAACATGGTACCCAGAACGGTAGAACTTGTGGGACTGTAGGGGGGGGGGCACTCTTACAGTACGTCGGTGGATATGCGTTATATCGAAGTAAAATCCAACATTGATAGTAAATTACTCTAGAGGAAAGCAGAAAATCACAAAAGTAGACTATTCAAAGTTTAAATAAAATCTGACGATAAACAATAAATCTATGATTAAAAAAAATTTGTAATGACAATAAATATGGGCTCTTCAAATTGGCTTAATCTGGAATGTCTCTGAAAAGTTTAAAATCACAAGACAAATTGGCAACTCACTCATGAGTCTGAGACATCATTGCCTCACTATCCACTAATTGTTTTCTTTATATTGATAATATATATTTCCAATTTCCTTCCTAAAAATCTTATTTCCTCACACCAGCATCCAAGTTGTATTGAGAGTAATATGTTTCTGTGTGGATGCACTTTTTATGGAGTAAATGTTTTCAGTTAAATCATGAGAAATGTGAATGTTAATGAACTATTTATATAAAAATCAATGATTATGCAGTGGCGGATCCAGGTGGGGGGGGGAGACAGGGGCACGTGCCAAAAAAAAAAAAAAAAAAAAAATGTTCTCTTTCCCACCGTGTGCCCCCCCCCCCCCCCCCGGCAAGAAATTCCTGGATCCACCCCTGTTATGAACCCGGATTATGAACTTTTATATTCAGAAAATGGTATTAATTCTTTAAAGTTCATAAAAGATTTTGTGAAATGTCATGCACGCAATATGATACGAATCATATAACCTCGGCAAAGGTATGGGGAAATCAAGTTTTGGGTGATTAAAAGTGAAATAATTGGGGGAAAAATACATAAAGCAGTCGATAAATAGTGAGGCAATGGCGTCACAAACTGTTAACCAAATACGCAATTTATGTAGTGGTTTTCTAAGTTCCATAGTTTTTCATAAATATTCATAATTTCCTTATTAGATATCCGATTTTACTCAATTTTGTTTTGCTCTGTTTCTCTTGTTTTCTGCATCTGTTAAAAGAAAACTATTTTTGGGTCGCAAACCACTGCACTGATCGCGTGTACAATTCATTTTTCCTTTTTTACTTGTCTTATCTAGTACACCATTCATATTCTGCAGGGGAAAACCCGGAAATTTCTCCTAATGTATCCTTAAAAATGCTCAATAATGGAATGTAGTGTGAAGATAATTAAGAGATTGAAAGTTGGAACACTATTGCAAATCCACGAAAGGAGTATTTCTACCTCTGTATGTACTCTGAGTCGCAGGAGAGTTGTGGTCACTGGAGTAGGTAAGATATAACATTATTCCATCATCCATGTACTGTAAATCATGTCATGTAATTAATATCATTGCTGGACTCGTCATTTGTTCATCCACGTAGCTACGCGTAGCCAGAAAGGCCATATCTCAACTGAAAATGAAATGGATGAATTATATATCAACGGAAAGCCTATAAGCCATACAATAATATAAATCATATGCCATTTATTTTTAGTGTCTGTCAGCGGAGTATCAGCTCTCTGAAAACTCAAAATCGAAAGGCAAAAGCGACTGACTGAGTTTGAACTTTGACTCAAGTCAAAGTTTGAGTTTGAAAATCCGAAGTTGTCGACCTAAAATCTAATTGCTATTGACTTGCTAATTGATGACATCGTATTATGTGGAGTATAATGACTTTGCATTAATTAAGCACGGCCTCAGCTATGAACCGATGCCGATGGGGTCCACATGTTATGTCGTCACTGTCTGTAGCTTAGGCAAATTTGACCCCTGTTGACCCGTTATTCAAGAGAAAAAAAGAAATAAAAAAAACCATGCAACCAAAAAAAAAAATCCATTCAAAACAACAACAACAACATAATAATATATCTTTAAAGCGCTTAGACACATCGTTGGATCAGTGTATTGAGCGCTATATAAAAAAACTGATTATTATTATTATTATTAACAACAAAAGAACAACAAAATTAACTATTAACTAATTTCGAATTAAAAAAGAAAAGAAAAGGAAAACCACATTCTCCTCAGTTAATTGTAACTTTATTCTCAGCTTTCAGATTTATAATAAAAAAGAAAATGTCAACAATTTATATCTTTCAGTTTCATTGGGGGGGGGGGGGGTGCAAGTACAAGTCCAACAACCTTGAAGGCTTAATTCTTACTCTTATATTTATATATATATATATATATATATATATATATATATATATATATAGCTTGATCTCCCTTGGCTTTTTCGGAGGTCGACAGCAACAGAATGTGTGTGATGTAGGTCTATCATTCTTTTTGATGTCCATCGTGCATCATCAGGTCAATGACTTACCTCCGAGCCTTTACAAACCAGACAATTTTGAGGGCTGTTTTTGCTCGTAAATATTTCAGTCTGAGGAGCAAAATTTTCCAGTTTGAAAACATCATGCACTCGGATATCCCCCGCTAAAATATTGTCGCGTAGTCGAGAGGGATTGATTTTATAGGTCTCTAAGTCTATCTCTGACTGTTAATTGCGAAATACATTTTGAAATGCCGGCTGTACAAAAAGAGGCCCTCTGTCGAGCTGTCTGCTGTTAAACATAAACTTTAAAGCATCCCCCTGACCCCCTCCTTAACCTGGCTAGACTCACCAGCATGAGTGATGTGTATTTACCCTTCTCCTCTGAGGTTAGAAATCTAATTCAGTAGGCTTTATTACTCTAAGAATAAGAACAAAAAGATGAGATCTCTTGAAGGAGAGTGCCATTCATTCATTATGTGCTTTATTTTTCTCTATTTTTGTTTTCTTGGCCGTATTTTCTTGATCAGGTGTGGTGTGTCCTCTAGGAGTGGGCATTGAGGTGGTGTGGCCAAGGCTTTTAGAAGGACAGAGTGGGATCACCAAAATAACAGGAGATGAATTCAAAGGCATCCCATGCCAAGTTGGTAAGTCGTCCTAGAGTTCTTTAGGTTTAAGAATTGGTAGTCAGACATTTGATATGTTCAGGGAATAGAGAGACAGATGATAGAACCTCCTTTAAGACTTTGTTAACCCAACAGTTTTGAAACTGTGAGAGGGTCAATAAGGGGTCACCAAAATGTCAGGAGATGAGTTCAAAGGCATCCCATGCCAAGTTGGTAAGTCGTCCTAGAGTTCTTTAAGAATTGGTAGTCAGACATTTGAAGATTGTTCAGAGAATAAAGTGACAGATAATAGAACTTCATTTAAAGTCCCACTGTACTACTTGTAGCCACTTGCTCCCTCTATATAGAAAACAATGCCTAAGCGGTGCCTGTTGGTCCCCCATGATCCTCTTTTTTTAATGTTAATTGAGAGCTGAGTTGATGAGATAACCACCTGTCAGTGACCACGCTAATCCCTCTAATCCCTCCTGGCAAAAGTAGTGCAGAGGGGCTTTAAGACTCGTTAATCCAACAGTTTGATGCTGTTAGAGGGTCAATAAGGAGATGACTTAATTAAAGGCATCCCGTACCAAGTTGCTAAGTAAGTGTGCTTTAAGAATTGGAAGTCAAACATTTAAAGGTACTAACAGCCTTTTAAAGACTTTTAGAGGGTCACATTGTGAGCTCAAAGCTTACAGTGTAGGAATAAGGAGATAGAGTTCAAAGGCATTTCTTGTCACTGTGGTAAGTTTGTAGGATATCCTCCATGGTTGCATTCGATGTCGCCAATGTTGTTAGATGGTCAGAGTTGGATATTTAATAGTGTCCTCAATTGTTTAATCAGTCTTCACAAACCCATTAGAGGTTTAGAGTGGGATCACCAAGCAAACGCGGAGATGAGTTCAAAAGCATCCCAATCCAATTTGGTAAGTTGTCATAGAGTTCTTTAATACCTGTTCTTTGAACAGCCAGGAACTAGCTGTTAAAGTGTCAGAGTGGGAGGTCACAAGTACCCATTGGTATAGAATCCCTAATATGAATATTTTCCCCAGTTCCCATATTATGGCTGGCTGAATATCTCAGAAAACAATAGGTATTCTTAATATGAATGTTTTCTTTTCTGTTCTAGCTGGTTTTGTTCCAAGAGGCAACAAACAGGGTGAATTTGATGCACTTCGATATGTCTCATCATCAGTGAGTATACCATCATATAATAAACTCAGTCATATTAAATGTATTTAATAGGGTTAGTGGCTTGATTTGGACAGATAAAATCAACTAAGTTTATTATAAACTGATAAGATTGCTTGTTCTTTTTTTCCCCTTCTTTAAAAAAAAAGACAGCATAGGTAAAGGGACTGGGGGTCTCAGTCAAATATAAATGCAGTAAGCATGCGTGACCAAGAAAACGTGTATAAAGGGGTGTTTTTTGTATAGATTGGATGTTGTCCGCGCGGTGCCTCATTAAGGGGTTTCAAAAACGTCAATTTTGGGCCATTTTCAAGACAAAGGGTACTTTTTCAATACTTGTCCAGGTGTACACTTTTTTAAAATACCTGTTTAAGGTATGAGTTCAGGGAAAAAACAAGCGAAATCCTCATTTAGGGTGTATTTTGGCTTCAGAAGAAATCCTCGTTTAGGGGGTGTCTGGAAAACCTGTGGTCATGCATGCTTACAGCATTTCTACATGACTGAGACCCCTGAGGTAAAGGGTTAGGGATGAACTTCCATCATTATCTTAATGTTTCCCTATCTGGCATAAGGGATGAAGTGGAAGACATTTCAAAATAATACACAATAAAATTTACTGACGAAATGCAAGATTTGAAAGGGGAAAATAATGAAGAAGAAAATAGAATAGAAAGGAAAATGGAAATAAGGTTTTTGAACAGTGGCCTGTGTTATGTATTCAGTCATATATTTTCATATTTTCTTGAAGGACTTTCGGAGCATGAGTCCAGCAACCATCTTTGCTCTTGCTGCTGCACAGGAAGCCCTCTTGCAAGCAGGATGGAAACCAGAGAGTGACGAAGACAGAAACAAAACGGTACCAACCTCTTCAGTCTTAATGTAGCAAATTAGAACAACTGCCTGCAAGTGCAACCATAGCTCCTATGTGTACTCAATGATCTGTGTATGATGAGATATAGATATTTGATCCACACCATTCTTTCCTCAATTCTTAAGAACCACCATTATCAACAACAACAAAATGAGAGTGGAAGCAACATCGGCCACACTGTGTTGATATAACATTTATGTGGTTCCTATTGGGTTTTTGGCTATCCCTGGGCCCTATTTGGTGGAACTTTCAACTTGTTTTGTCTCTATAAGGGTTTTTTGTGTTCTTTGCCTGGGAAATAACACCTTGGCTGCTTTCTTCGGCTCCCTGCACAGTTGCTCATTGGCCACACATGCAATTTTGCACAAAACAGTAGGCACCAATTGACATCAGAATTACTTTGTGCAACACAATGGGTTTGCTTTTAATTACCCATATCCGGTCTTGATTAGCTCCATGACAATCCTTCTAAGACCTGGGGGGTGTTTCACAAAGATCCTAAGTTGAACTTATCTCTAAGTTGGACTTAACAATTATGGAAAGCCGTTAGCATCATTGACAATATTTCGTAAAAGTTATTCTATAAGGCATAAAATGTTGATTCAAATTATTTATATTTTCTATTATCAAGGAGATTTCATGTTCTTGATGTGAAATTTATAAAAAATCTAAAATACTTGATTTTCGCTTTTGAATACATTTTATTTTAAGGCTACAAATGGCTCTCCATAATATTTAAGTCAACTTAGAGTTAAGTTCGACTTTGGATCTTTGTGAAACACCCCCCGGTATATATTAATCCTGCTCTGAAAAGGTTAAATAATCTTGAAGCCTTTGGTTTATCTACTCCATGACAAATACAATGTTGAACAGGGAAATCATTTGTGTTGCATTTGAGGGTTGAATCAATGAGATAAACATGACAAGTGTCATATATATTTCATTTATTTGTTTGTATTTTGCGTCAGACAGGGTGTGGCCGTTGGGATGGGTATGGCAGACTTGGAAGAGATCGTGAACTCTGGTCAGACTCTCAGAGAAAAGGTTTGTCGCTAATGATATTGATAATGTTAATACTATGAATAATGATGATGCTATGATGACAGTACTAATGATAATGACACTTTTATTTACTCTATTTGTACATGACAGTATGTTTTAGTATGTTTTTTTATAATTTTGTTCTGTTCTTTTGTTCTGTTCTTTTGTTCATGTTTCCTTTTTTCCTGTATGTATGTTTTTTGGGGTAGGCTTTCATATAAGGAACCCCTCCTTTCTGCCTATCACAAATGCTCTCATAAATTGCCATTGTTATTTGTTATCACTATCTTGTTTTTTTATCATTACATTCTGTATTTGTATGTTTTAAATGTTTTTATGAAGAGTATTGAATACACTTTGAATTGAATTGAGTTGAATAGTAGTGTTAATATCAAGAATAGTAATAATAATTCAAGAAGAATGATGATGATGATGCTACTACTACTACTACTACTACTACTACTGACTAAAATAAATAACATTTATAACAACGATGTCTATGGAATGCTCTTCCATTGAAAATCCAATTAGCAGGTTCCCTAGGAACATTTAAAACAAGTCTTTAAATATACACAATCTCCTAATTAAATTGATAAGTTGACTTTTTTTCTTCTAAACAGGGGGAAGTTTTATTTCCAGGGGTAAATTTTCATTGGGTACTGCTTTTTTTTTTTGGGGGGGGGGGGGGGTTATGGTCTAGGATGATAGTCCAGAGGCAGTTGCCCTAGTTCTATCTAAAGCCTTGGTCACAAATGCCATTACGAACGATTATTCAGACAATGGAAATTCGGGAAGACAATGGAAAAACAGGGAGATTCGTACGAAATTATCGTTCGTACAAACCTTTGTGACCGTAGCATAAGATGATAATAATAATAGTAATAATTTGCAACATTCATATAGCATTTAATACCATGTTTCTAAGTGCTCATTAATACTTGTATAACAGGAATGAAAGAGAGGGAGAGAGATCATAAACGTTACAAGAAGTTTATAACTACTACTACTACTACTACCGGTACTAATACTGATTGAATAAAAAGAAAGTTTTAAGAAATCTTTTGAACGTGTTCGTGTGGTGTAGGCTTCACGGATATAGATGAAAAGATTGTTCCAGAAGTTTGGGGCAAGGGAAGAAAAAGCTGGATCACCATGTCGGGTCAGGGCACGGGGTCCGCAAGATGCTGGACATGGGCTGTAGTACATACCTGTTATTCTTACATCATTTCTTCAGGAGTGTAGATGGAAAGATTGTTTCAGAGTTTTCGGGCAAGGGAAGAAAAAGCAGGATCGTCATACCTGGACAGAGGCTGTGGTACATAATTGTTCTTCTTCCATCATTTCTACCCACACAGGGCTACAAGAAGCTTAGTCCATACTTTGTCCCGAAGATTCTTCCTAACCTTGCAGCCGGTCACATTAGCATCAGGTACAACCTGAGAGTGAGTTAATACTTATCTTAATTTAGATATAAAGAGTTGAAAAGAAGGTTGAGTTCGGGAAAAGGTAAAAATAATATGTGAGCTTTTTTTTCATTCTTTTTATGGAAGAGTATCATTATAATAATAATAATAATACAGCATTTATTATGTACCATCGATCTAGTAAACTATTCTGAGGCGCAGAGGGATAGAATTGAATGAGATACATAGAGAAATGAGAAGGGGGGGGGGGGAAGAAAAGAAAAGAAGAAAAAATGCATAGATGTACAAAAAATATATATGTGCTCAAAAGGATGGCTCTTCAAATGCTCTCATATTCGAAATATGACAAGTATTATTAAAGAGCTAAAGGTTGTGGACCACATCTTCCACGCCGCATGTTTGTGCAGTCCCATTTACACATTTCTGTGTACAGTGCTTGTGACTCATGGCAGGACCGAGCCAATTTTAAGCATATAAGCATTGGTGTGTACTGCAAGGTACTGGATTCATCAAAATAATAAGTAATTTGGCCCAGTCTTGGAAAAGTTACAAGCACTGTACACAGAAAGATGTATATTGGACTACGCGACACGTGCACGATATCTATCAGGTCCAAATATAGATATAATATTTTACCAAATATATCAATTAGTAGGCGGTTTCTCAGCAAAATTTGTATCATTACGTATTAGTCAAAACATATTCTTTCACATGATTGGTAATAAGAGCTTCCATTTCATTTTTTGAGAGGGAGGCGTCTCCAAAACTGGTCTTTACTTTTAATATCTTAAACCTGAATATGTTTATGCTGAGTCTTTGTGGTTAAATTGCACCACTATTTTGTCAATAAACTCTCTCCCCCAGGGTCCAAACCACTGTGTATCTACAGCCTGTACTACAGGGGTTCATGCGCTGGGTGACGCCTCACGGTTCATTCGTCATGGGGATGCCAATGTCATGATAGCTGGAGGGACAGAGGCGTGCATATGTCCACTAGGCTTGGCTGGATTCGCCAGGTAAAAGAAATATTTGGTATGAGCTCAGTCAGTTTCTTACAGCACTGTCGATCGAATGGTACAGCATTCAAAGTCCCTGCCTGCCACTAACTTCCTTTAGCAAGACATTAATCTCCATTTGCCACTCTTGACCCAGGTGAGGTATATGGGTACCGTGGGGAAGAATTTCCTTAAAGTGATCCGGTAACTTTGTCTTAGATCCTTTAACAAAATCCTTGATTCAGCTCATTCTGCAATGATAACTATTAACCTTTACATGTATGTCAGTCGGGAACCCCATGACTTTTACAAGCCGATCGCCTGTCTGATTATCAAGATATTTATGATTGAAAATCGAAATCAAATTTTGCGTTTACCAAACGGTTTTCATAACACTACAGTCTATTCGGGAAACGTGTATGGTAAAACCGGTTACTCGAATGTTTTTACCTTTTTGAGGCACTTCTTGATCATTTTGAAGCGCAATTTTTTTAGGGCTTCAATATAACATCATAACACAGATTTCACGTAGGGCCATGCATCTCAGATTTAACTTTGTTAAACGATCCCTTTAAAATGCTTAAGTGCCTTATCACGGCTACCACGCTAGGGTAAAATACTCTGTGTATCTCAGAATATTTTGATCATTTACTAGATTGTGCAATGTTAGTGTTTTTTTGTTATTTTCTTAACACTGCAGAGCAAGGGCATTGAGCACAAAGTTCAACGACACACCTGCACAGGCATCAAGACCATTTGACAAGGAGAGGGATGGCTTTGTGATGTCAGAAGGAGCTGCTGTAGTGGTTCTGGAGGTAAGTTTTTACAACTAACACAACACTTTGAGGGGTCAGTGACACAAAGATGTAACTCCATTTTGGCCATTTTGAGAAAAAGTGGTTTAAAGATAGAGGTCCACCTGGGCCTTAAGAAGTTAAGTCGATGTTCCACTAACCGTTGACTTCAATGGGGTGTTGGGTGGAGTTAAGTCTTTGTGTTTCTTGGCAAGCCCACATTTGTCTGAACATTTTGTTATCAAATACTCATTTTGGCACAATATGGAGTCACGTCTTTGTGTCACTGAAACCTCGACTTGCTCAATTTCTTTAGACCTATTCAAGTCTTTACTTTAACCCTGAATTGGAAATGTTAGTGTGATATGGTCAATATTCTTAACAGAGATGTATGCTGTGTGGTGTTCCTCAAGGCTTCTTGCTAGGTCCCTAACCCAAACCTAAAAACCCTTTTCCTAATGCTACATGTTTTAATGAAATGAAGCTGAGAGAAAATACCATTTAAAAACTTTATGATGGTAGATTTTGCCACTGAATATGAATACTAATTTTAATTTTGTAATATAATTATCTGTATTTTTAAATGTTAACAGGAATTGGAGCATGCTAAATCAAGAGGTGCCACAATCCTGGCTGAAATCCTTGGTTATGGTTTATCAGGTAATATTTTGAAAATTAAGCTTATGAGGGTGAAAGTATGAATATCAAGTTACTTATTTCTTTTCCTTGATTTCTTGATTATTCATGAATGTAATTCCTTATTTTCAACAATATCCCAAAATAAAAAATCCTGAATCTGAAACTAATCTTCTTGAACCATTAAATTTGATCTTGTATTCCCAAATTTGACATGCTCAAATATCCCCCCCCCTGACTATTAGAACATAATTTTAGATGTACAGTCTAACCTATCTTAGTGGCCAATTCTCTTTAAAGGCCACCTGTCTACAGCGGCCATGTACTTTTGTCTCCTTCAAGAAATATATGCGTGTTGTAGAACCTGTCTCAGAAGGCAACCTGTCTGCACTTTCTCCATCTCCCTTGGGTGGCCTCAATAGACAGGTTTTACTTTGTCGCAGTTGTATTTAAACACATCTATTAAGTACACACCTAGACTTATACATGTGAAATACGATTTCTGGAACTTCATGATAAAGAACACTGTCAATTCAAATTGTGCTAGTCCAATTGCTTTGAATTATATTGTTATTTAGCCCGATATAACCAATTGAAAACCTATTTGCAGAAAGTAGATTAAGAGCTGATGTAACAAGATTTGATTTATTGAACAAGATAGTTTCCTTGGGTACATTTACTTTTCTTATAGCAAGGTCCCATTGTACTAATGCCTTCAGTATTCAGAAAGTGCTTTTTAGAAGAGCGGTTGAAAACTGAAAAACAATTGTAGTAAGGACATTACGTGTATGTTATGAGCTAGTATATGTAGGCTCTTTTCTTAATTTTTTTTTTTTTGTTCCTTTAAATATTATTGTCTGTTTGAAGCCATATAAAGGGCATTATAACTCTTGTTTTCAAGCATACAATTTAACATATATTCAACGTATTTTCATCAGCTGAATTTGAACATATTTTGGTATCACAGTACTATTGTTGCCCATATATCATGTGACTTATTTGAAAGTTTATGTCACCTTTGCTTTGTCAGGTGATGCAAGTCACATGACCTCCCCAAGTGAGTCCGGGATTGGATCTGAGTTGTGCATGAAGAATGCACTCCACGATGCCAAGCTGGGCCCTGAGGACGTTACATACATCAACGCACACGCAACCGCTACACCCACAGGTCGGTTACGTTCATCAAGATCAATGATGTAGCTGCGGGGGAGGGTCAAAGGTTACATGGGGGCAGGGGGCACCAACTCTGTAATTAATTGTCAAACTGGGGAAGGAAAAAAGGGGGAGGGGGAAAAGGAAGAGGGCCGAAGCGAGGGTGAAAAGAAGACATGGCAATGCTGTCCCACATCCTCCCCTAAGTACTGGTCAAGCAATCATTTTCACAATGGTTTTATTTTTGCAAATTTTGTGAATCATTCACAAATTTTCAGCAAGTAAGGTTGAATGTCAAAATTACTAAAATTAGTCCTGTTGCATGTCGCACACGGCGTCTGTCCACTATAGCATGAGCCGTCACAGGGTCATGCGGCGCAGATTAAGACCACACTGATCGTAACAGGGCACTTTAATTAGATTATTTTCATTTATTTCTCCCGAAATAATTCTTGTATTAGTATGATTGTGACTCTTAGTAATGATTTCCTGATGCATGGAAGTAGATTTATTATTGAAAAGTATATAATCGGGAGAGGTCATGGCTTTAAGCAGCTTTATAACAACTCACAGGTTTGTCCTTGAACCCTTGACCCCCAAAATATCTTTATGTGAAATTATTGGCTTACAGCTAGGGTTATGATTGGGTTTCAGGTAGGGTTTGAGTTAGGGTTAGGTGAAGTTTTTGGTTCAGTATCAAATTTTGGATTTTGGTGAGTGTAGGATATTAACCGCGGAACAGCAATTGTTGCTATATAGAGCATGTGTCGCATAACACTTAAAAATCCTTGCGCATTAATATATTTGTCATTTTTATGACTGTTATGAACTGTAGATGTGAGAAACACCGTTTTGACAATCTCAATGTAACAGTAATTTTGCTTTTTCCATTTCACCGTTATTCCACTGCATTTGTATCGGTATCCAAGATCAACATCAAGATCTTCAATAATAATAATAATGGGTTCTTGTATAGCTCTCATGTCTGTCAGACTTGACCCTCCTTGGGCTCCTGATTATTACCTTGGCTTTAGCATGGCTGCCATACGGCGCTCTAGCATTTCAAGGAATAAATTCCTACCGATCAAGATCACATGTCACTTATCTTGAAATACCGAACACCGATTTGTTTAATTTCATTTCTGTATGATCTGTGCAGGAGATGTCGTTGAGAACATGGCGGTGAAGAGGCTCTTTGGTTCCCATGGCGACCATCTTCCGGCTGTATCCTCCACCAAGGGAGCAACAGGTCATCTCTTAGGAGCAGCGGGTGCATTGGAAGCTGTGTTCACCATCATGGCATGCCATACAGTAAGGCCTAAAATAAAAACTTGTTGTATTGCCCTTTGCGACCGACCTAAAAATCTAAAAATCTACGGTCTGCATTTTAAAAAAGTTTTTTTTTTTTTAACCGTTTTTAGAATTTTTTGTAATAATGAATACAAAAATATGTATTTTGTTTGACTTAATATAAATGCATAAAATCAAATTATTCCAAACAATCTTCACATTGCTAGCAAGTTTTACAGGTACCGTATTTGCCGGCGTAAAGGCCGCAGTATCTTTGGAAGAGAAAATATCAAAAAGTTGGGGTGCAGCCTATGCGGCGAAAGAGTAAAAAAAAGATTTTTTTTTTTTTTTTTTGTTGTTGATTTATAGCGCTATGCCTGGCAATGTCTCCCAGCTCAGTAATCAGTGTGTTGACTCACCACTCGGAAACTACAACAACACTAAAATTTGTCTGTCATCTTGGTTTAAAAGTAATCTTTCTAATAGATCTCAATATGTAGTTTATAATAATAATTCCTCAATTTTTTTTATATAACAAATGGTGTACCACAAGGTTCTATCCTAGGACCTGGTACTCTATTGTTTTTAATTCACATTAATGATCTTACACATTCTTCTAAAAACGACATTGTTACTATTATTTGTGACAAGTTTACAAGCACAAATCAGCGCCTTTAACTGCACCTCGATGTTAAATGATGGTCCTTCCCGCGTGGGTTTTCGGCAACAAAACAACAACAAAAAAGATTTATTTTTTTTATTTTTTTTGTTGTTGATTTTTTTTGATTTTTTTTTTTAAATGTCAAAATCGGGGGTGCGGCCTATACGGCGCTGCGGCCTTATCGCCGGCAAATACGGTAGTTGAAAACCAATTTCGTCAGCAGGAAAGCACTGAGTGTTGTCTCAACACAACATTGCAAGCCATGGATTATTACGAGGTGAAAAAGATATGAATGGAATGATGACTCTGAAACACATGTATTAAAGCATTAAAAACTGAGAAATATCAGCCAAAAGAGGGTGACGAAAAAACATTCAAAACTGAAAAATATCGGCCAAAAGAGGGCGGGAAAAAAAAAGTTTAAAAAAAATAAATATTTTTCTGACCGACCGACCGACCCATGTTTTGGCACCTAAAGGGCAATACAACAAGTTTTTATTTTAGGCCTACTCTTACTTCGATTATACAGGGTGTCTCAACATTAACAACAAAAGTGCAATTTGATTTTGTTCGTCCTCAATTTGAGGCACTGACCCAGTGCATTGAATTTGTGAAATTTCATACGTAATTTTGAAGTATCATCTATATTATTAATACCACTAATCGCCGCGGGGGGTCCAAAACGGGACAAAACGGTTCCTCAAAAACGTCTTTCCCCGACCCCGCCCGCCTCCGCCGTGGTGCGGGTACGGCGGCACAATTCCACGAGGCCTGTCTCCCGTAATCCGTGTGCCACGTCGACCCCGCGATCGACGTCCATGCCGTTAAACGTGGTATTCGAGGTTCCGGGGAGGACGGGTGGACGAAAGCACGGCGGACGTGGTGGATTGCAAGGAGGCGACGAACCCGCGAGAGCGAGTCGGCAAGGCGTGCTCCCGCCCTCTGTCTAATTATCAAAGAGAGACGAAGAGACACACATTGGACGAGAATCCACTCGCGTCAACGGGTGTAGCAAATCTTATTGTAACGGGTGTGCCGCGTACCCCGAGTTAGGTCTCTTCCTATAGGATACGCTTTGTAGCATGTAAGAGAAATACACATTAACAGATGACTCACCCGGGTGAGGGGATGTAGGAAATGCACGCTCTCACGGGTTGGGTTTACCCGTGTTATGCGTCTTTCTATAGGATATGCTTTGTAGCATGTAAGAGAAATACACATCAACAGATGACTCACACGGGTGAGGGGATGTAAGAAATGCACGCTCTCACGGGTTGGGCTTATCCGTGTTATGCGTCTTTCTATAGGATATGCTTTGTAGGCCAGCCGGACCTGCTGCGTGTACGAACGTACGTGTATAATGTATGCGATGATTCTACGCTCACCGTCACACGCACAGCTCAGTCGGTTCGACTCTGATTCTATGATGATTGCCGTGATTTGTATATAGTTTACGTGAATTAGAGGTATGAAAGCAGGACTTACTTTGTGATTATCCTGTCCATGTTTACTTAATTTTGATAATCATTCTTCAAAGTAAAGTTTTCACAAGAAATTCATCGTAACTGACAGTTCAGTTGCAAGCTAGCTGCCGTGAGGCACGGGCAGTGCAGTGCGCCACTGCTGCCGAGCACTGTCGGAACTGTGACTGTGTGTGAGCTGAGCTGAGCTAGAGTAGACTCGACAACATTTTGAAATTGCTCTTATTGCCCCTATTTCAATATAGTTTCGTGACTATAGAGGTATGAAACCTGAGTTTAGATTGTGATTATTCTGTCCATGTATAGTTGTATGCTGAATTTCGATATTCATTTTTCAAAGTAACGTTTTCACAAGAAAATCGGACGGTCATCATGGTCGTTTAAAAACATGATAATAGTTCTATGAAACTATGAAACAGTTCTTGCATAAAATCAATGCCTTAAAACGTTTTTGAAAGTATGGGGGGGGGGGGGGGTCAGGTAGCTCAAAGCGAGTTGAGTGCAGGCGTGATGTCCACGGGTTCAAAGGGCTGAACCGAACCCCCGAAGGCTCAGGGGTTTTAGGCATTTAATTACGGTCAGATGAGCATATTTTTAATAACTTATTTGTGACACTGGCAGGTCGATCACTAATTGGCGTGGGGTCCATAGTAGAGTTGCGTACCAACTACGCTGAGAGTACGCTGGCCTACGTTACTATACCCTGAGGGACGCCAAGGGGTACGCAAGATGGACGCAAACAAATTAATGTTTTAAACAATTCGCGTACTGTCGGCGTAGAAACTTGATGCAGAAAGTACGCTTTTTTTACGTAACACTACGCTACCAAACTAAACAAACTATCCTTAAATGAATTAATGAAAAATTAGCCCAAGAAAAAAGAGACCCCGAAAGTTGAAAAAGTAACCCCCGAAAATTTCCCAAAAATTTGATATAGATCGAGCCCCCGAAAAAAAAAAAAAATTGTTCACTGGATTCTACGCTCACAGTCACACGCACAGTCAAGCCAATTTGTGCACTGCATGCAGCTGGCTGCTACATATTGGCACAAACCGTCCGATTTTTCGCGTAAAATCTTTACTTTAAAAATTATTATACAAATTTTGTGAACAATGCCAACAAAATCATAATCCAAGCTTCTGCTTTTTTTACTTTTTTCATGAAAACTACATTGAAATCACAACAATAATAATGCAAATAAATCGTACTTATCGAGATCCTACCTGACATAGTTTTTGTTACGGTGCGCCATTCATGGTCAAACAGATATATTATAAAAATTGTCTACATAAAAATAATCTAATTTTATTTTCGATAGCACATAGGCCTCTATCTATTTAACCCCCCACCCCCGGCCCTCCCCTAGAATCCCGTGGATTTTCCACGGGTCCTCCTAGTATCCTCTAATCTTCATGTGATTTTTCAAAGGATCTAAGTGAAAACTACCAAGTTATGATCAATGATACAAGACAGCTTTTTTTCAAATGTTACGAGGAGTTGAATAGCATTCATGCACCACAAGTGTAAACATAGTGCTGAACAGTTCAATGTATCAGAGCTTTTTAATCATTTTTTTTACTGTAAAATATTCACAACTAGTAAACTCAAGAAAGTACACAAGGCACAAATCTCACCAGAAATCAATTTGACTTACAAGGAGTTGATTAGCATTCATGCACCATAAGCGTAACATAGCGCTGAACAGCTATTATATCAGTTTTTTATACAGGTTTCCACTGTAAAATATTCACATACAGTGCAGAAAGTACACAACACACACCAACAACCAATTTTACCTCTATGACATCTGAACTATGACCTCTTGACCTCTCAACCATAGATGGATTTAAGCCTCTTTCAGATATGCCACTGTCGATCGCAGTAGTTTTTTTATCCATAGGACCTTTGCTGTGCTCAGTTGCCATTCATTATTTTGTACAAGTTATTAAAAACAAACAGCAGCCTACCATTTCTGAACATGGCTTTATGTTTGTCTCCGTCTTACAGGCACAACTCCCACCGACAATCAACTTGACGTCTACGACTCCTGAGTTTGATCTGAACTATGTCCCTCTGACCTCGCAACCGTGGGAACCGACGAGCGAAGGGTCAAGACGTCGGGTCGCTCTTACCAACTCCTTTGGTTTTGGAGGAACCAATGCTTGCCTGTGTGTTGGAAGTGTTTCTTGATGGGAGATGCATTCTTGGTCCAATTAATCCGATTTTTGAGAAATGTGCCTGATCGTATATAGTGATGTCAGGATGCTGTACATGTTCAAATCCCTCAAACAGGCTGGCTCAAATCCATTCAATACATTGCCCCGTGCCCGAGGAAGAAATTCCCTGCATTTCTGAAAGAAAGATCTTTCCTTGACCTCTTCAAAACACATCTGAAATCTCTGCAATTCTTAATGTGTTCTTAGACTGAGGAACAGCACCTCGTATCCACTTTCGATGCACTTTTGAGGTCCAGTAATTACATGTATTATTACATTTTTTATTATTCCTTTTATTATTATGATGGTTGTTATTATGTATATGTAGCTCATCTCGTATAATAACAGTTCAGTGTCTCCTTTTAAAGAACCATTCGAGGTACTATGAACTTCAGATGTGACGATAGATGATCTGATTAGATTTTGGGTAAACAGGTCAAAGAGGTCAATTTCTGAAATTACGTTTTAGCCTTCCTATTGCGATATCTCAAGAACCACTAGAGATATGGGATACGGACTATGTGATAGTATGAATCATCATTGGAATATTGGAGAAGGTCAATGGTCAAAGATCTATATTTCTGGGGGATCCACAAACTACAAGCACTGCTTTTTAGTGGATTCCCCCCATTTCCTCGGAAATTAAGAATTTCTTGTAATAATTCTATTATGTGCAAAGTGTATTTGTATAGTTACCAGAAGAAGAAAAAAAAATTATGTATGAAGAAAATGTAATTACTGTTGTTTATCTTTCTGTTGGAAATGAAATAAATTTGAATTAAATTAATTGATTGAATCATAGACGCCCATTTCTGAAATAACAGGTTTTATCCTTGTTTTAGCAATATTTTAAGAACCATTAGAGTTATAAGCCTCACACTTTGTGATAGTATGTATCACCATAGGAAAACAGTCTAAGTAGGTCAAAGGTCACAGAGGTCAATTTCTGAAATTAAAGGTTCTTAGCCTTGCTATTGCAATATCTAAACTTGGAGATGGTATTACTAAAAAGAAAAAACATTTTGGTGCTAGAAGGTCAAGATCATAGTCATCAGTTGACTTTTGATTAAAGGCTTTTTTTCATTTCATTGTATGTCACAAATAATTACATCCATTTCCTATACTGAAATTAGGGTGGAGGCATATATTATCCTTTGATTCAATATGTTAGGAATTGGAATATGTACAGAAAGAGCAAAAATTGAAGACCAATTATAGAGTCGATTTTAACGTAGTACATTCATTCATTCATTCAAAATGGTTTATTCAAATACGGTCCTTGTGGCCACAAGGCCATATTGTGACAGTTTACAATTACAGTACAATATCATTTCAAAATGTACATTAAAAACATTGAAAATAAAAAGGCTTATTAGAGTATGATGAATATCATAAAAGCAACTGCATAGAATGATCAAGAAATGGGCATTAAAATCAATAAGACATGTTGAATTAAATTAAAGGTAAAATATGACGATAGAGAGAAAAGGAAACATCCAACAATGATGAACGAGAGAGGGAGAGCGAGGAGAAACAAAAGGGGAAGAAAAGAGATTTTAAAAACGGAGACATTAAGAGAGAAGAACAGACGTGTGTGTGAGGAGAGAGATGGAGATAGATAAGAGACAGAGAAAGAGAGAGAGGATAGAAACAGAAAAAGGGAAGGAAAAAGGAGTGACACAAATATATATACAACAGATGGTAACTTGAAAAAGATGCAAGAAATAACATAATCCTCAATATCAAGATAAAAGTGTAATCGTAAAATACAAAAGGCACATAATTTTAAACATTGATTTCTGATTGAACATTCCAAGCAATCATATTTGTTGAAAGGTTGTTGTTATAATAAAATAGTACAATACAATTAACTAGAACAAGTTGAATAATATCAAGCAGCCATTGCGTAAGTACTGGTAAACAGAAGGTTTATGCCTTCTTCTTTCTTTTCATGGATTTTCATTTAGTACTGTGATAAAATATGGAATTGCACTAACCCTTTATAGCCCGTTTGTACATGCAGCATCAATATAAAAATATCAAAAATAGAAGAATCATATTATTACAGCATTAACATAATTTTGTCCTTTCCTTATTATAATTGATCAACTGGAATGCTGTTTCATATACACACTGTATGTATATCGTAAGTATATACATATATACACTATATTCTGTACAAATAGATATGGCATGGGAAAGAGCCACAAAATTATTATCCTAAGTATATACATATATACACTATATTCTGTAAAAATAGATATGGCGTGGTAAAAAGCCACACAATTATTATAAGATTTGCAATGTGAGGCGTTTACGTCATAACAAAAAACTGCTGTGGCTTAGCCTCGTCATACATGAGTGAGCGTCAAGATGAATATAAGCATGTAGTTCCAATATGATTACTGCAAAACATACTTATACATTTGATAAAATTGTGCTTGAGAAATTTAATTTGAATGTTGATATGTTGACAATAGTACATTTCAGAAAGTAATCGGTTTGCAGCATCTATTACGTGGCATGGAATGTTTTCTCAAACGTGTTGTATTTTCCTGTGGCAATGGCTTACATTGTATTGAATTCTAGTGCATGCACATTCAATGTTTGTACGATAGATGTTTACATATAATGTACAGTTATATTTAAGCAGGGTTGCCTCTTCAGTTAACAAACTGCTACCCTGAGGGTCCTGCACAATATATTTCAATTGAAGACATAAATAACATAAGAAACAAAGGATATAAAAACAAAGATAAGTAATATAAGAAGAAACATGAATACAATATTGTGAAGTGTAACTATTTATAAACATATATATGGTATGATCAAAACATCCAACTTATTAAATGGTCCAAGTACTGATTACTGCCGTTGATAGGAAAATGAGGTAATAAATAGGAGAATGGCGAGTGGGGATAGATTGAGGGAGAATGCATGAACGTGTATACTGATGAAGAGACTTGGTAAAGCACTCACCTTTTCAACAGTGATTACATTACGATACTCTAAAATTTCTCCAAGTTTCTCCAAATTTCCTTGACTAGCAAATACATAAAAACCTTGAGATTGTCGAGTGGCTGGCAAAAGGGTATTACAGGGATGCCAGATTTCAGGCCTTGTCAAGTTATTTTCAGACCATACTTTAGGCTTTTTTTGTGTACAAAATAGCTCATTCTAGGTGATTTTCAGGCCCTCTGATAAATTCTAACTGGCATCCCTGGATATTAGCATGCACGAATAACATCAAAGCAAAACTTCTTGTAACCCGCTTCTAGGGGTTTAATTGCCATATATGTAAGTTATACCTTCTATTCAAACATGACAGAGATTTCTCTTCATATTGACTCATAAAACAAGGTGATACAATAAGTGAAAATGGACAGCAAGTACAAGTAGTTTTGTATCAGATAAGCACTTGCATGTACGTTTGAAGTTATGGTATTTTATTGGCAACAACAATATGCCTAAGGCATGTCCAAATTTAGCAAAAGAGGGATAATGCGAATACATCCATCTGCCAGCCTTGCAAGGAAATATCCTTGAATTACTGTCAACTATTTAAAATGATACATGTTTCAGGCTTCTTGTGAAGGACACAACATTTTTCTAATACCAAAATTCTGTATTCAACTAATACAGTTAAACCTAAATGAAAATTCAGACCTTGCACTTCTTTAAAAATACTAAAAATAATTTTGAGGTTCATATAGCGCTTGAAAAAATCTACGATGTGATTAACTACTTTACAGAAATGTCATTACTCTGGTCATCAATTTCAGGCTTGCCTGCACAAAATGTATCCACATTTTCCACTCCCAGGGGAGCATTTCTGCCAGACATCATTTCACAGTTCTTTTATTAACCCTGCGATTTTGAACGAAAGCCTAAACACAGTGTCACGATTGACTAGAATACGGGCCAAAGAGTTCATATTGCACCCGTTGGAAGCTTCACATGATTACTTTACAAACTTCACTAAATGTTTAACCCCTGCAGCCACAAGGATGGTCTTAAGCTGGGCCATATCACCACCTGTCCTTGTCTTCCACTGTGCCAAGCAATCCCTCGTAGCCATCTGGAAGTCATTGCTAACCCCCAGTAGGATGCCTTTGGCTTTGTCGTATGTGATGCCAAGTTCTGTGCATAGCTTTATGTAACTCCCAGAAGGCATGTGTTCCGACACTTCGTTAAGTATTCTATCTGATTCCAGATCAGTCCTGAGAAATGAAAAAACGATTAGTACAATACACTAGAATCCACTATTATCATTATTAGTGGTAGTAGTAGTATTAGTATTATTACTATAATTATTATCATCATCATTATTCTTATTAATATCATTATCATAAGTTATCATTATCAATATCATCAGATATTATAATATTATTATCATTATCATCAGTTATTATTATCAATAATATCTGTTATCATTATGATATTATTATCATTTCTATTATTATTATAATTATCCATGATTGTTATAGTGGAATAAAAATAACCCTCTATTTTGCATAAAATTACACAATTTTTTAATACAAATTATGCCCACTTTTTGAAAATAAAAACGGGTACAAACTAGCCTCTATTTTTGCTTTTTGAGTAAACATTCACACAAAGTGACCTACTTTCATGAACACATACTTTCATAAACTCATTCTCATGTTTGCTAACTTCAATGGGGGGGGGGGGGGATTTTTTTTTCCTTAACTTTCTTGCAATTTCACAAAAAAACATTACCCCTTTTTCTAACTCTCATTAGAAATTTAGGGATCACTTTTGGAAACAAGAGAAATCCCTCCCTATAATTAATATACTAAAAAAACTTTAAAACAGAGAGAAAAAAAAAATTCTACTTGTTCATAACAAATTGTGTGTATCATTGTAGACGTATAGTTTAGAACTGATCTTGAGATTACATTGCGAAAAAAACTTGAGAAGCAATTGGAAAAGGCTGATAATGTAATATATGATCAAAATCAAAATCAAAAGATGGACTAATTCTTGCTGAATAACACATGCACTACACAGAAATATTTGGTCCAAACTTTCTGTTATTGTAATATTCCAAAGATGGATTTCGAAGAGCAATGCCATCCAGACTTGAATTCTGCTAGGATATTCTTCCTGTGAAATCTCACAATTTTTTTTCTTCATTTTTACCAGAACATAGCCTTCTCTTTAAAATATATTATAGATTGGTTACATACCGTGATAGAGTTGACACTCCTTCTGCTGCTGCTACTGCTGCTGCTGTTCCCATATCTTTATTTAAAACAAAGAGAAAAGATGAAAAGATAGAAGATTCGTAAATTCATAAAAAGCCAAGTTCATTATGGATTATGTCAGGAAAGCACAATATATGATTAGATTTAGGCTGGTCTTAAATTCCAGAATCGAGGACATGGGTAAGAGTATTTCTGTAATGCACTTAGAGACATTGTAGATGTATTATTTAAGCAGTATATATACGGTACCCAGAATATTCTTCTTACTATTATTAATTGTAGTAAACAACATAGGAAAAGAAATATATTTGCTGATATATATTGCTTATTGTTTTTAAGATACTATGTGGGTTCCATATTATATTTCTCCCTATTAAATAGGGTAGGGAAAACCCAGGTATGGGTTGTCACCTGCACATCCCAATCAGTTACACAGGGAATCGAGATCCCAGGCACGAGTAACAATAATATTATTAATGATGATGATAATGATAACAACAACGATAATCATAACAACAATAATGATGATAATTATGATACAAAGAGAATTACACGGAGCACATACGTACCATCATATGGCACAGAAAATTTAATCGAAGTAGGGTCAGAGAGAGACTCTTCTTGAACCAAGGTGAATTTGAGAAGCTTTTGGCGCATCCCTGACTCGAGTGGCTCCACTTCAAAGGAGAATCGTTTCCTATCAAGGCGGTTGAAATCATTTTTACCTAGTCTCTATTTTAAAAGAAAAAGGAATTAAAGGAAATTAGTTAATTTTCAAATTAATTTCCATTAAAAAACAACTTATAATGGATAACATGTAGTTAAAACTACATCACGCCCTTAAATAAAAAAACATTTTCAAATTGTATATAAAATTGCATAATCATGCATGGACAAGCAGGATTTAAAAATAAGAAGGCGAGAGAAAGATAGAGAAGGACAATATGGCGACAGGCATTGAAATGCTGTCTACTGGTCCCTCTTGAATAAATTTTTCTTAGTTCTGTGATATAAAGTAGGCAAAGTTAATGTGGATGACACACTTTTATGAAAATATAATTGAAATCACGGATGATAAGAATTCACTAAATAATTGTTTGTATCAAATTGATGAAATTAAGCAGAAATGAGTAGAAACATGAAATACACTGCGCATAACAAAAGATATGACAGTTGAGTTTTGACCCAGTGCAACTGTGCACAGACTGTATTCTACTAACTAAATAATGTTCTCTAAATATCCCTTTTTCAAACCATTTATAATCATGGAAAAGGGAGACCCTGAATGATTTTTTTTTTTTTTAATTACAAAAAACAAAAATGTGTGTAGGAGCACATTTGTGTTGGTGTGTTTGTGCATGTGTGTGTGTCTGTAAGTGTCTATGTAACGGGGGGGGGGGGGGGGATAAAAACTGCAATACATAAAATGAGATCCTTACAATTTATTTATATATCCACACCTCTAGCTTTCAAATACAGAACATACCTGCTTGTCAATTTCCTTTTCATTTCTCTTCGGGCCATCGAATAACTTGATATTGATATCTCCACCCTTCCATTCTACAAACATTTGCTGGGGCGGATTAAGCTCATAGTACTCTGCCATTTCTTCTTTTACTTTCTGTTGGAGGAAAAAACAAATTATATCAGGTCAAGAAAATTTCTTAATCTCTCTCTATGTATATATATATATATATATATACAGTTACCGGTAACAACTAAATTATTCATACCCTTACCAATCTATGTAATTGTTTAAGTATGTCGGTGGAAAATCAATTTGATGTATTTATAAATGGGTTTTATATACGTAGGTACATGTAGATAGATATATACAAATACATATTATTCTTTTTAAAATTCAAGTGGTGAATCCAGGAGACGAATAGTATAGAAAGAATGTGTCCTTATTTGTGACCCCAGCAACTACTTCAGACTGCAAAAAGCAGCTCAAAATGTGTTGACTTTAGTTTCTCTCTTTTCAGAGAACTTTAGGGGAAAAAATGATAACCTCATTTTCATTCTCTTATTTAATTATGTTTTTTGCCTGTTCCAAAATTCTTGTAAAATATCTGCCAACAATTTTGGGGTAGTGGGGGGAGGGGGGGGGGGGGGGGGGGAGGGGGGGGGGGAGGGGCTTCTTGGTAATTTTTTTATTACAAAACCTACCCCCCATCCAAAAATTATCCACCGACGCCCTAACGCCCTAATCTCTGTCTCACCTGAATAACATCCAAGAGATCGTCATAGATGCAGAGAAGC
Source organism: Strongylocentrotus droebachiensis (assembly GCA_035222895.1). Taxonomy (NCBI): domain Eukaryota; kingdom Metazoa; phylum Echinodermata; class Echinoidea; order Camarodonta; family Strongylocentrotidae; genus Strongylocentrotus; species Strongylocentrotus droebachiensis. The sequence continues at coordinate 89,965 of JAVYIG010004634.1, forward strand.
ACGAAGTGGGTGAGCTCTTTCCTGACAGGTAGTCGTACATATGGCGTGCAGTTGACCCTCTTTCCAACAAAGTATGGATTTTTTTCAGCCACAGGCCACCAATCGGAGAAATGATCTACGTAGAGATCCAAGTCTTTTGTTCTCACATCACAACGTGGGTAGCCACTGGTGGATGCAGGAATTCTTTCAAAAGATTTTGAGTCTATGAAAACAAGATTTTTAACATAGATATTTGTTTAACTTGCTCGTTATTAGATTTTTAAAATTTTATTTGACAAATGCAAAATCGTTTTTGAAGCTAAAAGTGACATGTATTTACCTATTCTGAGGTTTCCTGATACTTTTACTTACATATATTCATTGTTATATTTTAAAGTAAAATACAGCGTTTGTTAGATGAAAATGAAAGTTTAACTGCGTTAAAGGTTATATGATACTTTCTCCAGCGACAATCACTTTGCATCAGTTTCCTTTACTGACCGAATCCTTAACTCTCGACCCGGCATTATACCTACCCCTAACCCTAATTCTAGACCTAACCTATAACCCACTTGCAATCCTAACCCTAGCCTATACCTTTGAAGAAATAAATCCCAGAGCAATTGTCACAGAGAACATGTCGGGTCACTGCTAAAGGTGATGTGGTCTAGCAGAAACATCGCCGGACGGTGAATGGATCATATATGGTTTGTGGTTCGAGTCCTGCCAGGGCACTGATGTCCTTTTGCAAGACATTAATCTGCATATACCACTCTACCTAGGTAATGAAAATGGATACCCGGTAGGAAGAAATTCCTCAAATTCCTTATTAGTGCACTCTTTTAATGCCAGGGTGATATTCCTGGGCCGGGGGAGGGGGGGGGGGGGGGGGAGGGTTACTCCTAACATGACTGGCTATGCACCCACGTCCAGAAAAAGCATAGAAAAGGTGTCTTTTTTAGCTACACGGCGTCGTCGACTTTTTCCTTAAAAACAGGTGTTTTTCAGGTTCACAGGTTTCAACGTTTTCTTACATACGCCATTAGGGTCTATTTCAGAAAAGGTGCAATACACCATCAGGGTCCATTTCAGAAAAGGTGCGATACACAATCAGGGTCCATTTCAGAAAAGGTGCGATAGGCCATTAAGGTTCATTTCAGAGGTTGATGGACACGGGTGGGTAGCACTTGTGTATGAGAGTGACCCCGTAACATAGTACTGCGCTTAGAAACATATATAAGCACACTATAAACATTTATTTTATTATTTTCAAATCCTACTGACCTTTGTTACGCGTGTAGAAGACGATTTCTGCATGTCTTGGATTGGAGAAATGTGCATTATGGTCCAATGTGACCTTGATAGGTTTGCTGAACTTGGCTCCAGAAGGCGAGAATCTGATGCCGCATGATATTACTGCTTCATTATCTTGGAGGGTAAGTTCTTGAGGACTGTTTGTCAGAAAATCCCAGTGGACTTGGTTGCCATCTAAAATATAGAGGTTGATAGGATATACAATTTGTTTCCTTTTTTCAAATGTAAAAGATTGCATAATCTACATGACTTATATATATATAGCATGTTAAAGATTTCATAATGCAACGAATATGGCATGTTTTCAAGATTTGTACAATGATCACCACTACCATCGCCGCCAGGTCACCACTAGTATCGCCATCATCACCATCGCTTTCACCATCATCATCACCACAACCACCATCATCATCACTACCGCAACTACCAACATCACCACCATCATCATCATCAATCATCTTCATCCCTAGATCATACACACCCTCGTACACAAGCAGACAAAAATTAGGTTGCAGGTGAGTATATTCCTGCTATATATTATTAATGATACAATAATAATCATAACCATTATAACTAGAAATATCGCAATCTGTATTGCCGTGCAATGCGAATGTATCCCCCGGCAGTGGCAGCGATTTTGTGTCATCCTTATGTTCGAAGGAGGGACAAAGATCCCCTCTCCCCTTCCTGAAACAAAAGGATGACATAAAGATCGCCACTAGTGGCTCAGACTTTTGTCAAGACTAGGAGCAGCATGACCAAAACAATATGTGTGTAGATTAAAGTATGATGCATCTCTGTAGAAAATTTGAAAGAAATCTGTAAGGAAATGTGGCAAGTAGAGCGCACATAACAGACAGAACACAGGTGGCAGCATCACCAAACACTAAAGATGTGTAGATTGTAGGAAGACGCACCTCCATACAACATTTGAAAGAAATCTGTCAAGAAAGGTGGCAGTTAGAGCGCATAAAAGACATATAATCTTTGACGATATAAAAGACGGAACAATGAGGGCAGCATCGCCCAAAAGTGTAGATGTGTAGATTGTACCAAGATACATCTCCATTCAAAATTTGAAAGAAATCCGTCGTGAAATATATGACCTGCGGAGCGCACACTAGACACCCCCAAAAAAAATATGAACTTTTGACCCTATAAAACACGCAACACTGGTGGCACCATGACCAAAAAATATAGGTGCATAGATCTTACCAACATACACTTCTATACTCAATTTGAAGGAAATCTGTCAAGAAATGATGCAGTTAGACCGCACACTAGAGTGCACACACGACATCTATCAAAATATGACCCTATAAAAGATGGAACACTAAAGGCAGCATCCCCAAAATCTATAGGCTTGTAGATTATACCAAGATACACCTTCGTTCAAAATTTGAACAAAATCCCTTGAGAAATGTGGCCTATAGAGCGCACACAAACCGTCCACAAAATTATGGCCTGGTACCCTATAGAAGATGGAACACTGGGGGCAGCATCACCAAAAATGATAGCCGTGTAGATTATATCAAGATACATCTTCATACAAAATTTGAAAGAAATCCGTCTAGGAATGTGGCAGTTAGAGCGCTCACAAGAATATGATGCGGCGGCTTAACGCTGCTGAATCGAAAGCACCCCACCGGCATACTGCCGGGGGATACAATTACATCAGTGGATATCACATATTCACTTCAGTGTACATGTGTATATGGGTTGTTTTACAATCAGGGTACACAATAGAAAAACTCACTTTGATGGCTGTGAACAAAAACAAGGGAAACGCTCTCGGCGGTCTCGCCTGCTTTACGCAATTCGATATGATGAAAAATTGAGGTCGGAACATTATTTATAGGCAGGCCCCCCCCCCAAAAAAATAATATGAAAACCTCTGAATATAATCAGCATTTTGAAGTGAATATTGGCTAAGAATCATCAGAACAATTATTTACTACAATTTGTACCAAGATATGGAATATGAACAAATAATAAAAATTGATTTATTAATTCTCATATTAAGTTGTGAAAACATAATCCAAGTCTACTGATGTAAAATGACCTTTGACCTGGACTTTGTGACCTGGAATTTGCGTCATATGATTTTTGATACTTGAAAACCCCTGTGTAAAAGTGTCATGGAATTTGAACAAACGCTTTTGAAATTATGCTAAAAATTCAAAATCTTGATGTTGATACCACAACAGACCTGAAATGACATTTGACCTTGACTTTGTCACCTAAAAGACTAATTACATGATTGATGATACTTGATAACCCCTATGTTCTAGTTTCATGGAATAGAAATGTATACTTTCAAAATTATGATAAAAATTCAAAATCGTAACCTTTTGTTAAGTTTTGATATTAATGCCACAACATAGACTAAGTTTGTTGACCTGAAATGATCTTTGACCTTCACTTAGTGACCTGAAATTCTACTCACATAATTGGGGATACTTGATAACCCTTAAGTCTAAGTTTCATTGAATAAGAACTTATACTTTCAAAATTATATTAAAAATTCAAAAACTTAACCCAAGGTTAAGTTTTTGATGATGATGCCACAACATAGTCCAAGTCTGTTGACCTGAAATGACCTTTGACCTTGACTTTGTGACCTGAAATTCTACTCACATGATTGGGAGTACTTGATAACCCTTTGGTCCAAGTTTCATAGAAGAAGAACTTATACTTTCAAAATTATACTAAAATTTCAATAACTTAATCTCAGGTTTGTTTTTTGATGTTGACGTCGTCGCCGCCATCACCGGAAAAGCGGCGCCTATGTCTCGCTTTTTGCTACGCAGGCGAGACAAAAATGAACAGCCAAGTAAAATCTTCATTGGTCAACGATTTTGCACTGTTAGATCAACCTACAACAGCAAAGAAATTGTTTGAAACAAGCAACTACTTTTCAAAATATGTAATTATATGCCATTTTTTCACATTTTCGCTGTCTCATTTCATTTTCTGCAAAGTTTGAACATGTCCATGGCTGACATATGTACTCAAAAAACATTATCAACTATCGGAGTTAACTCTTCCAACGGGTCTATGTAAGATCTGAATTGGGTGTAATATTTTAGCATATTACAAATTTTGACTTTGCAACAAAAATGAGGTGCAAAATGTCCTCTCCGAAACCAACGTTATAATCTAAAGTAAGACCGCACTCACTGAATTATTTTGTCACTAATATCCTACAAAATTATAATATTAACTTTTCCCACACTTACTCGGTCTTTGGTAAATGCGCGTTTCAAATTTGTTTGTCTGGGGGGTGTGTCAAAAAGTGTCCTCTCTGAAAAAGTGACATTTCTTATCAGCACTCCTTCAAGAAGAGCCACATTTTGAAACCAACTTATGTTATTAGTAGACCTAACATTGTTTTATCATGTGCAATAGATAATGTTTTTGTTTGTTTAATATTCACACTGATTTTGAAGGTGTCAAACAAAATGTCCTCTCCGACCCATAATCAGTAGATGGATAATTGACTGTAATAACAGTATACAAAGTGCATTTTAATTCATCATGAGGTGGGTATTACAGTCTAACATCTTCCTGTTATGATGGGAGGTTTTTTAATTGTATCCATTCACAACCTACTTTCACCCCCTATAATTCCATGATGTAATGTATATATGGAAGAATTAAGACTTTCCATCTATTCAATTGCATTTATTGTTTGTGTTTACCGGTATACCTTTTCATGTTATCATTACTGTTAATCAACTATACAATGATGAAATGATACTAGGATTACCATCTATATACATAGTCTCTTTGGTTTCAGACAGGACAGTAGTTTTTTGACATATTTACATACTTCCATCAAAAGTCTTCATACTAAGGTTAATCACATAGAACAAGTGGGTAATATGTTGCTGTTATACTATTGGGTGTGGGGATGCTTTGTCCTAGTCCATACAAATTTATGGTGGAAGAGATTTCGTGGTGGAAGAGATTGATACATCAAGTGAAGATGCAGTGAAATCTGGTCCACTTCACATCATCAAGTTCATGAAGCGCTGCTGTGCTGACACAGCCAACCGCTTTGCCTCGCCCATGGACCGAACAAAAAGTGATCGTCTACGCAGAGAACAGATCTTGATCGTCATTGGCGAACCACAAAAGCCCATAACCCGTAGACAGTACTGCTTCAATGACAATGTTTATGATACAGTTCGGCGAGTGTTCCAGAGCTTGTAGTTGCTTTAAGCCCCATCACACCAAACTAGTTCTCACTACGTTCTGGAACTGTCCTAGAAAATCGTAAAACAGGTTGTGGTCGGGGCAGAATGTGTAAAAAATGTCTATAATACGATCCTAGCTCGTTCGTAAACAGTCCTCAATACGTCCATCTCGTTTGTTCCCCGTCCACAGCAAGTTCATATTAAGTTCAGATCGGGTAGATTAGGCAGTCCAAGCCAGTCCGTAGTCAGTTTAAACCCATTATCAACTAGTTCTACCTCGTTCCCAATACGTCCAAACCCATTCTAACTAGTTTGCCACTTGTTCTAACTAGTTTTTAACCCGACCACCCCGTTCAGAGGCAGTTCAACTCTTCCTCATCTCGTTCTGAGTGCGTTCGAACGCGCTCCTAGAGCGTGTGCAATCCTGTCTTGACTCGGGAGTTATAAAAACCCAGAGCGTTCTCGCCATTCCTCATTCCTGTTCAACTTCAACGCTTTAGGCTTTGCAGATCAAGACGTTCAAGTCAAGCACCTATCACACCAAACTAGTTCTCACTACGTTCTGGAAAATGTTGCCAAACGGGCTCAAACTGTGTGTTAACAGAGTGAACGTATTAGCAACTATTTACAATCTTTTTAAGGACTTCATGGACGGGCTCAGACTGGCTTGGACGGGAAGGGTGGTCTAGAACTTTGAGCCTGTTCAAAATTCTCCCCGTCCTGCAATTGGACAGAGTGACAACGTACTTAAAACGGAATTGCCGTACTATGAACGGAATTGCCGTACTTCGATCCTACTAGGAACGTGTTACCACGTGATGTGGTCGAGCATCAATGAGGAAGAACGCGCTGGGTTTGTATAGCCCTCGAACCAGGAAAGGAATGCAAAGCACGATAGAAGCGCGTTCGAACGCACTAAGAACAAGATGAGGACGAGTTGAACTGTCTCTGAACGGGGTGGTTGGGTTATAAACTAGTTAGAACAAGTTCCGAACTAGTAAAAATGGTTTGGACTGCTTGGAAATATCAAATTTATCCGATCTGAACTTGATATGAACTGACTGTGGACGGGTACAGACGAGTTGGACGTATTGTGGACTGTTAATGAACGAACTAGGATCGTATTAGAGACATAAGTCCAGTCCAAGCCCGTCCATAAAGTCCTTAAACAGGTCGCAAACAGTTGCTATTACGTTCAACTCCGTTCGCACACAGTTTGAGCCCTTTTGGCAACATTTTCGAGAACGTAGTGAGAACTAGTTTGGTGTGATGGGGGCTTTACCTACACTCACTATATAAAGTTGTAGTTTTCATCTGTTGCAGCTTCCTTCTGAACAGTTAAAGGGTGTTTTCTTATTAAAGTGTGAATACACACATTGTTGAATGTACAAGATTGTTCTACATGTTCTGGTAGTTGATATATTTAATGATTCAATGACGATGTTTATGATGCAGTTTAGCAAGTGTTCAAGAGCTTTTAGTTGATTTACCTACATTCACTATATTGTAGTTTTCATCTGTTGCAGTTTCCTTCTGAACAATGTTTGGGTGTTTTCTTAAAGAAGAACTAACCCCAAAGAATAACTTTAGTTGTTCTGGGAGATTTATTGCATTCTTGCCCATCAATCTACAAGATTCGATCCCAATCAAAAGGTATGAGAAAGGCATAAAGCAAGAATAAAGTACAGTTTCTTAGCAAGACATGGGCATCGCCATTTTCTTGATTGCATGACGTACAGTTTACTATGCGGAGTCGTTTATCTACTGAGTACTAAATGTATTCAAATCATAGATGCTTCCTTCCCAGGTGTTTGTGGTGTTGAAGCATTTTATTCACCTATTATCCTTTGTAAACCAATTGCCTGAACCCAAATTGCATAAATAAGTTGGTACCGGTACTGTTCTGGGGTGAAGGTTTTGCATAAATGAAATACATTTTTCAACTGCTATGTTTTAGTATTTTTTAATCAATGAGTTACAATTGTTACCCTATTATATACTTTTCACCAAATGTCATTTTTACTTTCTCGGCTATGATCCAAATGTTAGTGTAAAGCATGTAAAATCTTCAAAACACTGATATATGGTTAAATATTCCTAAAAACTTGTAACTATAGAATCACAGTATTGTCCAGGTACCTTCTGACAATATTTAGTTCAATGTGAATCCAGTTTTTAGTACTGGTAAGTCTTAAAGTGAGGGAGAAGATAATTTCTCTACGATGGGTGACTGAAGATCTATATGCAGATCATAAATTGGTGCTAACAGGGATAAAATATGTTCTAATAAACCAGTTACCGGTACATATATCCAGTTTCATTTATGCCATGAAATATTGAACCGTAGTTGTATTAGACAGTTCCAACTGCATATCAAAAAAAATTGTCCTCTCCGAACTAAAAATAGTCCTCTCCGAAGAAAAAAATTGATGCCACATATCTCAAGAACCATTTATCTTTTTATTCTGGAAGTTGGTACGCAATAGCACTCTTACCATGTGTAGCTGTGCAGTACAGAATATAGGGTCAAAATGCTCTTTATTTTTTTTAATCAGTAACTTCATGCTGTCAGTCCATCATTTTTTGTGGTATGAAAAGATCCATTTTGCACTTGAAAAATTGAGTTGTATTCTGATTCTATATCATCAAGTTATCAAAATATGTCATTCACATTCACCCAAAGAAGCAATAAATATTTTCTTTCTGCATAATGTCATCAGGTGACACTTGACCATATTTTTTTCATTGAGGACATGTTTCATGCTTGAAGAAAAAAAAGTTTGACACTTGTAGCCCTGAAATTGTACAGACTGTACAGGTAACTTGTAGACAACACATAAACAAAAGTTCAGAAGAATCAAAGGAACCTTGTTTTCACCCCAAGTGAGACAAAGTGATTGTAAAACAACCCATATAACAGAAGAATTGGTTTTGCCAGGAAATGGTGCTGGGGGCACGTCTGGTATAACAAACAGATCAACTAATAGGATGTACACAGAAATCGTTCCTACCTCGTCCGCCTTTGCCTTCAGCTTGGAACTCGTACTGAGCACGTATCTCTTCTGTCGTTTCTGGTATGTCTCTGGTTTCAGTTCTCCTTGGTGTTGCTTCACATCCAGAAGGTTCATTCACAGACATGCTTGATGTATCCTTAGTGAGCAACTGCTTTGTTGCGGTGTTAATTTGGGTCAGCTGCAAAATTATAGTAGAATTAGTTCACTTAAATTATAGTTATTCTTTTTCTTTGGTGTAGTCTGCTTCCTTCAACCTTGAAGATTTTTGCAGAACTTTGACATAGGCTAGCGTGTGCTGTAATGGTAGGGTGCATGTTCAAATAATTTAGAAGGTGCAAGTAAAAATTGCCTTGGATCTAGCTGCTGCAGCCTCTCGTCATTTACAACATTGACTGGGAGGGTGAACAATGCTTCTGAGAATGGATTCAATTATCTCTTTTAGAGTGGATTCCTACTGCAAAACAAATTGATTTGAATCAATATGACTCCAAAAATAGGGGATCCCCACTCCTCTCTATCTATATCAAGTATAGGCACCCGATAAACAGTCACTTGGAAAAGATCCAAATACGGTAGGCATTTTCAATAAGTTCATAGGAAAACTATCAAAACATATCACTAGAAATACATAGAAATAGAAGAGAAGGTGAATTCAAACTGAACTAGATGGAATTCGACTGCGCGCAGTCGAAAATGATGCCTCCGTTATAGAGCAATTTTACAAACCAAAACAGAAAAAAAAAATTGAATTCACGTTCAATGGTAATCCATTGACAGGTTCTCAGAATATTGTGATTACAAGCAATTTCTCATATACATATATGACCCTTTGATCTTTGACCTCATGACCATAAAATCTACTCAGTTCATTGGCTCTGCAAGATGTTCTGAGTTAAATAGTAATCCATCTGTCAGTTCTAATGAGAATGCGTTCACAAGCTATTTTTGCATACATAATGGGCCCATGACCTTTGACCTTTGACCTTTGACCTTATGAACCAAGAATCTACTCAGTTCATTGGCTCTGCAAGTAACAAACATGACCTAATTTTGGCATGAATCCATCAATCGGTTCTTGAGATAACGCGATCACAAGCTGTTTTTGCATTCATAATGTGCGCTGTGGCCTTTGACCTTTGACCTACGTGCTCCAAAATCTAATCAGATTGTCTTCCTATAGTGATACACACTATCATTACGTTTGAAGTTTTTACATCTCCAGTGGTTCTTGAGATATCATGATAACAATCTCAATGTATGGAATTTCATAAGTTGACCTCTGTGACCCTTGACCTTTGACCTACGTGCTCCAAAATCTAATCAGATTGTTTTCCTATAGTGATACACACTATCACTAAGTTTGAACTTTAAATCTCCAGTGGTTCTTGAGATATCATGATAACAATCTCAATGTATGGAATTTCATAAGTTGACCTCTGTGACCCTTGACCTTTGACATACGTGCTCCAAAATCTAATCAGATTGTTTTCCTATAGTGATACACACTATCACTAAGTTTGAAGTTTAAATCTCCAGTGGTTCTTGAGATATCATGATAACAATCTCAATGTATGGAATTTCATAAGTTGACCTCTGTGACCCTTGACCTTTGACATACGTGCTCCAAAATCTAATCAGATTGTTTTCCTATAGTGATACACACTATCACTAAGTTTGAAGTTTAAATCTCCAGTGGTTCTTGAGATATCATGATAACAATCTCAATGTATGGAATTTCATAAGTTGACCTCTGTGACCCTTGACCTTTGACATACGTGCTCCAAAATCTAATCAGATCGTCTTCCTATGGTGATACATACTATCCTTAAGTTTGAAGTTTAAATCTCAAATGGTTCTTGAGATATCGCGCTAACAAACTCAATACAAGGAATTTCATAAGTTGACCTCTGTGACCTGTGACCTTTGACCTACGTACTCCAAAATCTAATCAGATCGTCTTCCTATGGTGATAAATACTATTCCCGAGTCTTAAGTTTAAATCTTAAATGGTTCTTGAGATATTGTGATAACGGTCAAACGGGACGTACGGACGGACGTACGGACGGACGGACGTACGGACGGACAACCCGAAAACATGATGCCTCCGGCACCACCTTCGGTGGCGGAGGCATAACAAGAGATACACAATTCAAAGACCAGCTTGAGCCATCTTGTGAGTAATGAAAATGCAATAGGCACTAGAAAAGAAATGTTGCACATTGCATTTAAAAATGTAATAGAGGTAGTACATGTGTATAATCTTGTAAGTTCTTTTATTTTCATGCAAAGGCGCAATAACTTGTAAATTTGTGAAACATATATGAATCGGTAACATTGTTGAAGGTTGATAAAATTTGTGTATGAAATGTAACTTATAATATTCCTTCTACTGTACTAAACCCTCTAACATGCACAAAATCGTGAGAAAAAAAATCTCAAACCACAAAGATATTTATGGTTTTCTTTGAAGGCATCACTGTGCAACACCCTCTTACAGTAAATTCTCCCAAACATTTTTGAATTTTCTAAACCGCTTTTTCGTGAAAATAAGACATAAGACAGGCTCTAAAAAATCTGTCAACACTTAAATGTCTGGAATGGTATACAGAGCCAATTCATTGCTTTGTGACAATTTAAATTCACCTAAAATGTAAATAAATTGTAATAACACAGTTGGGAGAATTAAGGTATTGATCAAACCAGTTTTCCCCAATTTTTATCATTAATAATGGTCTATTTTCAAAAAAAACTTTCTGATTATCTTTAATTGCATATCTAGCATTGAAGTCACTGCCTTAGCACCATTTTCTCTTATCTGAACAATGTTACCAAGTCCGTTTAATGCGTCATCAATATATATATAAATAAATATGTACAAGTTCTCTGTGTATAAGACGCACTTTTTTTGAAAGTTGGGGGTGCTACTTTTTAGTGGTTTTGCGACCACCTCTTTGTCTCAACATAAATAACATAATGCGAATAAAGAATAGGATCTACTATATGAAGTTAACCTACGTTCCTAATTCGAAGGGAAGAGAGGTTTTTTTTTGTTGAAGTCTCAATTTATGCAACTTCACATAGCAGTAGCACTGTGCCGGCCGGTGCTCACCTGTGCCCGGAAGAGCACTGGCATGGTCCCAGCTCACTCGCACACGGGATGTTGAATCGCCACTAAGAAACTAGAATCAAACTAGCCTATGTCTGAATTTCTGTTTGGACTCGGAGGAAAATTTGTCTGTCATCTTTAGTTTTAAAAACGACATTTTTACTATTATTTATGACAAGTTCACAACACAAATCAGCGCCTTCAACTTCGCCTCGTAGCAAAATGAAGGTCCTTTCCACTTGGGTTTTCTAACGTACTACGGTGTCTACTTCAAAATAGGTGGGGTCTTATACACAGAAATTTACGGTATATATTGTTGTGTGCCTGGCAGAAGGTCACAAAGATTTTTCAAATTTCACTAAAAAATGATAAGAGATTTAAAAGAACTTCAATTTTACATGAATGTGGTGACCGCATCAGGACAGTTACTCCAGGGACAATGACCATTATGTAATACAAGAAAATAAAAAATGGCACCGGCAGCCGAATATACAAAAATTCTTCCCAACAAAAGGTCCCGAATGTGAGCGCAGCTAATTCAGCCACTGTACTTCTCTCCATGACATTTACATTAGGACGCACATACCTTTATTGAAGATGCCTTTTCTTTCAATGCAGAGTAGAACTCCTCATTGAGATCCATTCCAAGTGTCAGGTCAGTCAGGTTTGGCATAGAGCACAGTGCTTCTACTAGATGATGTGATGAGGCTGGGGTGGGACACTGGACATCTTCAAGCTTGAGAGTCTGGACCTGCATTGTTTGTTAATATAGTTCAGCAGCTCAACAATACATGAATAATCATACATATACAGTAGGCTTGCGGTTGCACCATGTGAGAGAGAGGGAGGATTGGGAAGTCCTGAAAAGGACTCTCGATAATCTTTCTTTCTTGAGTGTGTGTAGTCCTGAAACATGGTGCAACCGCAAGCCTACTGTATATTTACATCACCATGCAAGCCGATACTTATAAGCAGCATGAATAATCATGTTTTATTTACTAGTACTAATCTCTAATTACATTTTTATATTCATCATCAACTATATTCATAACACAGTTCTGTAGGCATATTCACAATCTTAACAGAGGAAACTGAATAGAGGTTTTATTTAAATTCAATTCTTGTCCAACACAACAGTTTCCATCAGAAGGGTGATTTTATACGTTATTTTTTCCCTCTTTCAAACATCCTATAAGTATTCTTTAAAAGACTTAAAATCAGTTTACATTAATGAGTCCTACTCCTAACACCACTAAAAAAGAAAATTATACACAGAAATCTGCATTTGCTATCAATGTATTGAAGGTACCGTAATTATAATTCTGATTTCATGTGCACAAGAACCCTTAGTCAGGAGGTTTGTGACTATGGTACAGTTTAGGTAAATTCAAGCCTTTATCAAAATCGGTCGTTTCTGGTTCTGGTGGGCTACTGCATAAACTCCTCAGCTGGGATGTAACATGCAGGCGCAGTCGACTGAGCAGTCGACTGAGCATAGTAGCCTATACCGCGGCACTAATGTCCTTTGGCAAGACATTGATCTACATTTGCCACTCTCCACCCAGGTGTTAACTCTTATCCTGCCATGAGACTGCTAGCGCGCTATTGTTATAGTGCCATGTGCACGCGAGCGTGCTATCGATTGAAAGCCACGTTCATGCTAGCGAGCCACCGCTACGGTGCTTCGTGCGCGCTAGCGCGCAGATGTAATAACAGTTATTGTTCATGCCCATTGCACCGTGCTGAGTGCTTTTGCAGCGCTATTGAAAGTACCATCGCGTGCATCAGATTATCGGCTTTGGATTACGCGTCTTTGTATACAACAGTCAGATTGGATTTTCTCGAGTAATTCAGCGATTTGTTTTTTGTAAAGATTTAAATAACACGCACTTGAACCAACCTTAAAATTAACTTGGCACGCAGGAGATTAGCACTGTGGCACAATAGGAATTAGCACTGTGGCACTGGTTGCATTATATGGGTGGCAGCTTAAGAGTTAAATGGGTACCCGGTAAGATGCTAAAAGCTAATGTGCTTAGATTTGCAAGTGTGCGCTTGTAAAAATGATGCACTGGCTGGAATGCTCCCCAGGGAGTGGAGAATGTGCATACATTGTGTGCGGGAAAGCCCGAATCCGATGACCTGGGTAATAATATGATTGCAGGGCCCTCAGGGAGAACAGTATGAATACTGATGAGGCTACCCTGGGTAAACAAGACATATTATTATTATTATTATTTATTATTAGGTGGTCTGTCGATGACAGATCACCTATTGATTTCGTTAGAATTTTCTTTCTTTATTTCTTTCTTTATTTCTTTATTCTTTATTTTTATTTCTTCCGTACACTTTTTTGTCCACACGTTTACTCGAAATCGACATGGTCAATTTCCTTCAAATTTCTGTCAGTCATCAAGCCCTATGATTTCAAGTTTAATTAACTTTTTCAAGTTCATGGGGTCATCGTGACGTCATCCAGGCGCCATTTTGTAAAAATCAGTTCATTATCATATCTCGATAACGAGTAATAAAAAATAAACCATATTTGGTATACATCAACTTCAGGTCAAAGGTCAACTAAAAATGTCAACGAATTCCGCGCGCGCACCTCGACGCGCACGTACGCGCGCATTAAAATTTTATAATGCTCAAATTCGTTCCAAATTAATTTTACATACGTTTCAGGCCATTTTAAGCTTTTTGCCAAAAAACGCGCACACGCGCATGCGCGCGCGTTTTCGCGCGTACTTCCATTTTGCAACGTAGAATCGCCAAATTTTCTCTGTCATCATATTTGGCACATTTTTTCAAGCATTTTGATACCATGTTCACCTTTTTCTGACCATTAATAACGGAATGAGCGTCCGTTAAGATACGCATCCGTGCGTGCGAGCTCTTGTAATACATAACATACATGTGCAAAAACATGCCTATACAAAATTCATTGTAACTCTTCAGAATGGATAGATACCCCCCAATTTCTTTCATATTTAAATAGATTATGAGTTGTAGATATGATTTCATGTCTCATTTGACCCTCAATTAACTCATGACGTCATCATAATGGCCTCCGAACTCAAAATTTTAATTTGCATATTATGACGTCAGCAGATTTTTGGAAAATTGATTGTATCTCTGTAAATATTGATCAATTTTCTTTCAAATTTTGATATGTTCTACCTGAGAATATTTTCTACGAATGCAGTTATCACGATATTTCATTTTGACAATGGTATCATGGCGTATTTTTGCGATTAAAGGAGGCATGTCAATTTTTTACATTTTGCGTGTATTCTCTATGGGACATGACTTTTTCTCAAAACTGGATTCTACATTCTCGTCTTTCGCGAGCAATATCTCCGTCGTTTTATCTTTGTTTACGCTGAGCTTTGAGTATGTTGTAGCTGAGACAATAAGCTATCACAAGTGTGCCCTTTATTTTTCGATCAGATGCCGGGATCATGCTCATATTTCACTTACAAAGTGGGATTTGAGAATTCCATTTTCCGTTTACGCGCACGTTTGTGTTCGTAATGGTCGTACGCAACCTAGAATCGCCTTTTTTGGTCTATCATAGTATTGCCCATTTTATTCCGAACAAATTGATACCATGTTTATCTCTTTATGACCATTAATAACGAAATGAGCGTCCGTTCAAGGTAAATGTCCGTTCGAACCCTCAATTAACTCATGACGTATTTATGATGGCCTCCGTTCAAGGTAAATGTCCGTGCGTGCGAGCTCTTGTAATACATAGCATATATGGGCAAAAACATGCCTATACAAAATCCATTGTAGCTCTTTAGGATGCAAGATGAACCCAATTTTTTTTTCATATCTTGATAAAGTATGAGTCGGAAATATGATTTCATGTCTCATTTGACCCTCAATTAACTCATGACGTCATCATAATGGCCTCCGAACTCAAATTTCAATTTGCATATTATGACGTCATCATATTTTTGGAAAATTGATTGTATCTCTGTAAATATTGATCGATTTTCATCCAAATTTGGATATGTTTTAGCTGAGACAATTCTCTACAGATGCAGTACCAACGAATTTTCATTTTGATGAAAACATCATGGCTTTTTTTTGCGATTAAAGGAGGCATGTCAATTTTTACATTTTGCGTGTATTCTCTATGGGACATGACTTTTTCTGAAAACTGGATTCTACATTTCCGTCTTTCACGAGCAATATCTCCGTTGTCTTAGCTTCGTTTTCGCTGAGCATCGAGTATGTTGTAGCTGAGACAATAAGCTATCACAAGTGTGACATTTATTTGTCGATCAGATGCCGGGATCATGCTCATATTTCACTTGCAAAGTGGGATTTGAGAATTTTATTTTCCGTTTACGTGTAATCGCTATGGGAAATGTTTTGGTATATCGGTAACGCACTTGACTTCCAACCTCGAGGTCACTGGTTCGAGTCCGGGCGTCTCCAACAATCTTTTTTTTTCTTTTTGACCTTTCACTGTACCATCTCCTTTGAATACTAAAACACGTAGAATCGCAAATCGCGTAATAAACAGCCATATTTACTTTATTATAACCCTATTTTCACTTGTTCCATTACTTTTTTGCGTGTAATTCCTAAGGGAGATGACTTTTTCTCAAATCTGGAATCTACATTCCTATCTTCTGCAAGCAATATCGACATTATTTCTGCTTGGATTATGTTGATTTTCGCGTATGTTGTAGCTGAGACTATATGCTATCTAAATGTTCCCCCATTTTTTTCAATCAAATGTCATCATGGTCTGTTGATGATGATCATCAACATCATCATGATCATGATGATCATCATCATCGTCATCACCATTACTATCAAGATCATCATCATCATGATCATCATCAAGATCATCATTGTTTACATGTCTATATAACTTGAAGGCAGACTACCTTATTCGTCCTCGTGACGAATTAAAATCTAGTTATACTTAATTTCTGAAGTGGACTCTAGCAATTATTTTGCCCATGTTTAGCTTTTGTATTAGGCTCCAAGGGTGGGGGTATTTCTAACATGGGTCGGGAGAAAGTTTCATTCGGGGAAAGTCCTGGGATATAGAGAGTGTTTATAACAGACCTTTACAGCGGATAACTTCTTGAATGATACTGAAGAGCGTACTGAATAACGTTAAAAAAATTCATGACATATTTTCCCCATCAATCAAAATTAGAAATGCTTGGATATTGATCATTAATCAAAATAATGTTCATCTTATACACACTTGAATTTCAACTGAATCAGAACATGCGCTGTATGCTTCATTCCACCTGTCATGACTCTTCTGTTATATCGAAATGAATGGCCTTTAAAAAAGGGTATTTGGAGAAATAGAAACATATATGCATGTGCACTAGACAATCATTACTGCTCTTCCTTTCTTTCAATGACCATCTCCGTGACATCAACATTAGGACACACATACCTGTATGGATGATGCTTTTGCTTTCAATGCAGAGTAGAACTCCTCATTGAGATCCATTCCAAGTGTCAGGTCAGTCAGCTTTGGCATAGAACAAAGTGCTTCTGCTAGGTGATGTGATGAGGCTGGTGTGGGACACTGGACATCTTCAAGCTTAAGAGTCTGGACCTGCATTGTTTGTTAATATAGTTCAGCAGCTCATCTATACATTAAGGACTAATAATCATGTTTTATTTACTAGTACTACTTTCTAATTGCATTCTTATTTTGATCACCAACTATAGTTATAACACAGTTGTAGGCATATTCACAATCTCAACAAAGATAACCGAATAGAGGTTTTATTTAAATTCAATTCTTGTCTAACACTACAGTTTCCATCAGAAGAATGCTTATGTTATTTGCTTAACAGAGCTGCATTCATAATCATAATCTTAACACAATGATTGAAGATTATTGAATATGCCTACAACTGTATTATAACTATAGTTGGTGATAAAAATAAGAATGTAATTAGAAATTAGTACTAGTGAATAAAACACGATTATTCATGTATAGATGAGATGTTTTGTTCCATTGAAATTATTGTTTGTTTGTTTGTTTGATTGCTTGATTTTATTTCTGCGTTCAAAAAGATACAAATTCAAATTCAAAGTACACAAATTCGAACAATAACAAATATAATGAATAAAATGTTTACAAAAGTAATTAAATAGAAAATCATGTACAATTATATCATACGATAAACATGTACGAAGCATACAAATAAGATAAGAAATATATAGTAAATATTTTTCAATAAATTAGAGAGGTAATTTAGAATGCAGGAGACCACCATCGTGAACGCAGAAATAAAATCAATCAATCAAACAATAATTACGATGGAACAAAACTTCTGAATAAGAATGTATGCTAATATGCACTTGAAAAGAGGTGGTATGTCGGTTCTAGGACACCTACCCCCTGGACATCCCACCCTCCCCTCGGATAACCACCCCCAGTCAACTACCCCCTACGGCAACCATCCTCTAGGACAACTATCCCCCAGACGACTTTCTTAGGGGGTAGTTGTCTGGGGGGTAGTTGTCCAGGGGGTAGTTGACTGGGGGTGGTTATCTGGGGGGTGGAAGTCCAGGGGTAGTTGTCTGGGGGGTAGTTGTCTGGGGGGTAGTTGTCCTGGGGGGAAGTGGTCCTAGAGGGTGGTTGCCCTAGGGGGTAGTTGACTGGGGGTGGTTATCCGGGGGGTGGATGTCCAGGGGGTAGGTGTCCGGATACAGGGATTTCAATTGTTTCTTTAAACAGGTCAATAATGTGCTGGGAGCGAAGAGTACATGGGAGAGAATTCCATAACATGCATGCATAATAATACATTTACTGCACACGTGCCCAATGCATGCTTTGTACATCAAAAGTATGTAAAACCCAGAATTGGCCTCTAAATTACGTCCAAGAGGCGCACATCCAGGCATCTGGGGGTATAGGCGATATCAAGAATTTTCAGTGAGAGACGGTTTGAGCCCTAAATTCAATCTGTAGCACTAAGACCCAGCCAAAAACTTTCGGCATGCAACACATATAAGAGAAAAGAACAAGATTTTAAGCTTTAACATAGGGTAGGTCATTATTTATAAATTTGAAACATCATACAATAATTTTAAAAGCCATTGAATTTAAAGCCCAAGTCCACTCGAAAAATAACTTCATTTCAATAGAACCAGAATAATCAGACAAACAAATCAAAAAAAGTTTGAGCAAAATCGGATAACTAATAAGAAAGTTATGAATTTTAAATGACATGAAAAACTTTGAAAATCACTACACAAATTGGCAACTCACTAATGAGTCTGTGACGTATGGTCCTCACAATCCACTAATTATTTTCTGTATATTGATAATATAAATTTCTTATTTTCACCCTAAGAATCTTATTTCTTCAAACCAGCATCCAAGTTAGATTGTTAGTAAAATGTGTTTGTGTGGATGCACAAATAAAGAGTAATTTTTGTCCAGTTAAATCATGAAAAAAATTGAATTTTGATTAACTATTTATATAAAAATCAATAATTATGAAATACAATATTCAGAAAATAGTATCAATTCTTCAAAATTCATAAAAGTTTTTGGGAAATGTCATGCACGCAATATGATACAAATCATATAACCTAGGCAAAGGCATTGGGAAATCATGTTTTGGGGGGATAAAAAGAGAAATTAATGGGATTAAACTATGTAAAGCAATTGATAAGTTGTGAGGACATGACGTCATAAACTGATAACCATCTTGGCAATTCGTGTTGTGATTCTCATTGTTCCATAGTTTTACATTCTTTTTCAAAAATTCATAACTTTCTTATTAGTTGTCCGATTTTGCTCAAACTTGTTTTGATTGGTTTGTCTGATTTTTCTGCTTTTATTGAAAGTAAGTTATTTTTGGAGTGGACTTGCCCTTTAAAAACGCATTTTGGCCCTTATCGTTTGTATTGTGCGGAAAAGCCCTCTGATATGCCGGTTTGAGCCTTAAGTTCAATCTGAAACAGTAAGACCCAGACAATAACTTTTAGCCTTATAGTATTTATTAGACCCAGAAAAAAAAACTTTCAGCATGTGACACATATGAGAGTAAAGAGCAGGGTTTTTAAAGCTTTAACATGGTGTAGGTCATTATTTAGTTTGAATGTCATACAATAGTATCTAAATTTATATTGTGCTAATTGGCGAATGAAGCCAGTCACCAAACATGCTAATTGGAATATGCAGCACATAACAGGTTCAAAAGTTTCAAAAATGCTGGGGAAAATATGTAACAAATACAGACATACTGAAGCTTTTGCCTTGCACTTATCAGAGTATATCGCAAGAATGAACAGAAACACAAAATTCTTTTCATTCTTGCAATTTACTCTGATGAATGCAAGATGAAAAGTTTTATTACGCCTCTATTAGCTGGTATACTTCAATTTTGTAGTTGAAATTGCACCAAGTATATGATTAATGCTAGATTCTATCAATCAAAACTCAGATTTCAACAAATCAATTGCCCCTCTGGCTATCAAAGTTCTTGTCAAAGTAGTACACGATGTTATGCATACACCTCGGTTAAGGGTGCTTGTACACAGGGAGACACATGGTGCGTTCATTAATATTTGAAACTAGCATAAGTGATCATTATTTGGTGTATACGATTCACGATTTTAGTGCAAAGATCCATAAAGAATCTGAATACGCAGAATTTCGCTCGTTTAAAATTTTTACAGTGAATTGAGAAGTACTCCTTGGCAGGTCATAAAAGATATAGATAATGTTGATGTTGCGTGGGATACTTGGTTGACTCTATTCAATAATATAATCAACAAGCACATACCAGTATGTAAAAAGCGGTTAAGAAAAAAGGCATGTCCATGGATATCTGATGAGATTGTTAAGCTTATGACGGAACTTGATAAAGTTCTCAAAGCTTCTAAAGCTAACAAAAGTGATGATCTTTGGGACACCTCCAAATATCTAAAGAATACAGTTATTCATCTCATGAGAAAAAGAAAAAGAGAATATAATGCAGACCAGATCTCACAAAATCATAACAATAGTAAGCAAATGTGGAGATGTTTGAGAAACCTTGTGCCTAAAGCAGGGCTCCCATTTAGCCGAGTTGGAACCTCGAGTTGTGGCGAGCTGGCGCGATCTTATGGCAAGCCGTTTTATTATTAATTGATATCAATAAATCAATTCTTGTTATCAAGAAATAATTTTATGTTGTAAAGCAATGGTAATTCTTGATATCAAGAATTCGATTTCGTGATATCAAGAATTGAATTTTTGATATCAAGAAATATGTTTTAATGATAAAACTGCTTGCCATAAGATTGCGCCAGCTCGCCACAACTCGAGGTTCGAACTCGGCTAAGTGGGAGCCCTGCTTAAGTCATTACCTATTTCTCCCAATAGCATAAACGTTGATGGTGCTAATGTGTCAGACAATGCAAATATTGCTCAAGCTTTTAATGACTTTTTCATTTCTAATGCTACTAAGATTACAAAGGACCTGCGAAGGAATACGTCTCAACTGAGAGTAGACGAGGACAATAATATTGGTCCAACTCATTCGCAATTTAATTTGAATTTGATTACTGAGGATTTTGTATTGAAACAGATTTATAATCAGAGTATAGATAAAGCAACTGGTGAAGATCACATCAGCTGTAAACTTTTAAAGATGACGAAGAATGTTATCGCAGAGTCTCTTTGTGATATCATTAACAAATCCCTGTCTACAGGGGTTGTTCCACGTGAATGGAAAAAGGCTCGGGTAGTACCAATATTCAAATCTGGAGATATTTCTTCTTTGAATAATTACTTCATCAGCCAGCAGTTGGGTTGCAATTAGCAGGCTATTTGGTCAAGAAAATATTCAGAGAAATTATGGTCTTATTTCCAAAATAGCCTGCTATTTGGGGAATAGCGCCTAATTTGCGACTGTCCAAGCTAGTTTGTGATGAGCGTATCGGTCCGGTGAAGACGTAATTTTGAGCTATGTATTGTGCTGTTAAGCCCTTGTATATGCCAGCTTGAGCGCTAAATTCAATCTGAAACAGTAAGATTCAGACAAAAAATTTGGGCTTACTTTGAATCGTCGGGCCCGGAATTAACCCATTTGTAAATGTTGCAAGTGAATGAAGCGAACAAGCATTAAACATATAATTTCGATATGAAATGTGTTAAATATATTTGGGCACCTCCCTGTCAAATAGAATGATAACCAGGCACCTTGTTGCCAAAATATATGAAGGCATTCAGGAACTTTGCTGCCTTGAATCATCCTGTTTTTAAATGATACAAGGGAGCAAAGCCCAAATATTCTTATATTCATGTTTATCTGGCGGCAGGTTGCCCGCATACCGGTACATATTTTATATCTTCTCAAATGTGTTGATTACAAATACAAAATAAGTTTAACATATTAAAGATATCATTGTTTTTGCTCGCTGGCCAAAAAAAAAGGCGAAAACAAATATGGCCCGTAGTTGCGTACTTAACTTAGTTCGGAGTGATGTACAAGTAATATTATGGGATGAATTTGGGATTGGGGTGACGTAAAATCTTTCATTTCTGAAAAAAGTGCCGTAACTGAAAAAAAAGTTGAAAAACGTTCCTTTGGAGTACTTCAGTAATCTTTTGTTACTGAAATAAAATTATGAATAAGTAGAACCCCAACACTCCCCTTCCAAAAAGTGTTTAATTATTATAAGTATTACTAATATCATCATCAGTATTACAATATGTATTTGCACTCACCTTGGACTTGTTTCCTTCTTTAGCAAGAGCTACATAGAAGTCACTATGGAAGGACACATGGCTTAATGTAACATCCTTTAGAGAGGGCGCAGAGCATATAATCTTCGCCACATTATGTGATGTAGTTGGTCCAATCGTTTTATCAACCTCACTAAGATTGATCTTAAAACAAAAGCAATAAACAAAAACAAAATATACAAACCAAAAATTATAATATGAGAAAATCACAGTCCATTGCTTAGTTTAAGACTACCTGCAATGTTGTTGATGCTTCTGCCACTCGGCTTGTATTAAGATTGTCTCATTGAATGATTACAGAATGTGTATTTTACAGTGGTCCACATCATTAGAGTACCTAGTGCTATGATCCATTTTTTTATATTTTTTTGCAAAAGATGATCTTGTATAACATTTAGTCTTTAATGCAGCATGGTAAAGAATGGCCATTTTCAAAGGCCCCCCAAATTGACCCTCCATAAAAAGGGATACCAGTACTCTGAAGTTTGAGCATTAAATTAACAAGACTGGTTGCAGCAAAACTGCTGTTCAGAATGGCATTTCAAGAAGATAGCTTATTTTCTGACCAGAAAAGGGATGGTATAAGTCCAATAAAACTTAACCAAATAGTACTTTTGATATTTATCATATGCCTATTAAACAGTGATATGTATATAAAATGACATTGCCCAATTATTATCACAATGCCTGGGCTGAAGATGAGGGCAGTATCTTTCATATCACAGCATCCACTCCCCTCCCCCTCCCCACCCCCCAAAAAAATAAAATATATATACCGGTATATATATATATATAATAATAATAATAATTAAATTAAAAAAGCCAGTCAATAATCATCATTTGTATTTATCCACTCTAGAATATCATTAATGTCCAAAATGGTATAAAAGGCATCTCCTTGAAGACATATATCACAGATTATCAGGTATAAGGTCATGGATGTAAGAGGGTGGAAATATATTAAACACCCATTCTTAAAACATGCATGTCTATAGATGTCTGATGGATTTGCAATTAAAGGGGAAGTCCACCATGATATTAAGTTGGTTTTAATAAAAACAGAAAATAAGAGAAACATATTACTGAAAGTTTGAGCAACATCCAATTTAAAATAGGAAAGTCATGAATTTTGGCTCAAACTGTCACTGACCTGTTTTTCTCATGTTCTGCTTCTATTCGAACTAACTATCAGGGTGGACTTCCCATTTAAGTAATAATATTTATCAATGTGTGTAACTTACCTCATCTATATGTACATATAGTCCAGTAAATACATAACCTGCTATGGTGTGTGTTGGCATGAATGTGTTTGTTGTCACAGACGACACTCCATCCTTCACCAAGGCTGCAGTATCTAGTTCCTGACTCTCGAAGGATACATCAACCAAGAAATCCATCTTCTCTTGGCGTGGGTTGTAAGCCTGTACCATGTATTTCATGACATGGTTTGCAATGGTTTTGTTCTGTGATACTGTGAAGTACAGGAGATACCTGAACTCTTCCTTCCTAGGCAGCACTACTTGCTTAATCAGCCTGTTGAATTCATTGAGATCTAATTCATACAGGGAAGCAAGATGGACCCCAGCCATGTACTCCTGAAAGAGTTTGTGTGGGAAGAAGATAGTAGACTGCAGGTATGGACTGCTCTTATCATATATAGATGACAATTTTTTCTCTTGAGACAACACCCCTACTCTGCAAGCTGTTTCCATGGAGTCTGAGCACTGTTTAAAATCATTTTCTTTGAAAATGAGGGTGTTTTCTAGTAGCCCGCTGAATGCAACTTTGGCAACTGGTTCCATGAGCTTCTCAATTCGAGCGAGATATGCTTCGAATGATGGGTTGTCTAAATCTGTGATCATTTTTTGAGCAAAATGTACCTTCAGGAATTTAACAATTTCATTAAATATTAGAGAAAAAGTTTGAAATGACTTAAACTTTTCTCGTTTTTCGTCACCAAGTTCGCTCCACATAAGACAGAGCATAGCTATGTAGATAGGATACGGGGCCATATTCTCAGATATAATGTCATTGTCTTTGGTTAATTGTATAAGCTGATCTGCTGTGGCCACATCGCCTTCAAAGTACTTGCGAATGTAAACCTCTACATTCTCCTTGCTAAAACCTTCTATATGAATGAAAGTGAACAGTCGTCTTAGATTATCATCCCATCTAATCTCTGTGACCTTCCATGGACGACTTGTCACCAACACCGGGCAAGCGGCAAGTTCATCTGAGCGAAGAATGTCTGTAAGTGCAATGCCACCTCTCTCTGAAGTACTTCCTCTTGCCTTGGTTTCATCAGTGTACTGTGGCGGGAGAAATTCTGACTCTGAACCAGCTTTCTTTTGCTGTACAACCTTGCCACCAAACTCATCTAATCCATCGAACGCAATAAATACATCTTTTGGATTTGAACGGATGTACTCAGTGATCTGGCAGGCTGTTGTTGGGTTGTCCTTGGAGAGATACGACTTGGCAATCTCACCTATCGTGTATTGCTCGGCTTCACGAAAAGGGACAACAAGTACCCACACAAACTTGGGGAGGAGAGGACTGTTATTTATCCAGTCCCAGGCAATCTTAGAACAGAAAGTTGTCTTTCCAGCCCCAGCCTCTCCCTGAATCATGATCCGCTTGGGGAACTCTCCATTGACTTTAAGATCAAAGAGATCCCTGTACTCAAGTGGTCGCTTGCGTCCTCGATATTCCTTTTCCAGGACAAGGTTTGTGTATATGTCGCCAAATGGCACAATGGAATCAGGGTTTAGAGGATCAGCTCTGATTTTACAGAGAGTTGCCCGGTATTTGGATTTGAAATCATCTGCACATCTCTTGATTAGGTCAGGAGAAAGTGGTTGGGTCTGTGATCCTGGCATTGTAACAGGTGCCCCTATAAATGTAATAACATAAGTGTGACAATTTCTTCTGAATATCAAAATGTTTCATTTGAGGATATTCATAACATACACATGAACATATAAACAATTTTCTGATATATTTATTGTTTGTCAACTTTACGTTTTCATGTTTTTAGTTCTGCTGTTTGAGGGTGTTATCTGGACCAAGATTCAATAACAACAAGTCAACGCAAAGCGTAGCATCCCCTCGCAGGGTACAAATGGCCTATATACGTCAGAACAAGTTACCTCCATTGGACTATACTATTATATTACTAGGCAAGGAAGTTAACCACATTTACATATATAAAATTAGGTGTTTTTGCATATTTAATGAGCTATGACCTTTCACCTTTGACCTACATACTCAGAAATCGAACTTAAGCTGTACATGTATTGTGATACCATGTACCTTCATATTAAATTTCATTAAAATTTGTCAAACATTACTCAAGTTATCGAATGGAAACCAGATTCGCATATTTAATGAGCTATGACCTTTGACCTACATACTCCGAAATCAAACTTAGGCTGTGTTTTGATACCATAAACCTTCATATCAAATTTCATTAAAATCTATCAAACAATACTAAAGTTATGGATCGGAAACCAAATTCGCATATTTAATGAGCTATGACCTTTGACCTACATACTCGGAAATTGAACTTAGGCTATGTTTTGATACCATGTACCTTCATATCAAATTTCATTAAAATTTGTCAAACATTACTCAAGTTATCAAATGGAAACCAGATTCGCATATTTAATGAGCTATGACCTTTGACCTACATACTCCAAAATCGAACTTAGGCTGTGTTTTGATACCATGTACCTTCATATCAAATTTCATTAAAATTTGTCAATCATTACTCAAGTTATCAAATGGAAACCAGATTCGCATATTTAATGAGCTATGACCTTTGACCTACATACTCCGAAATCGAACTTAGGCTGTGTTTTGATACCATGTACCTTCATATCAAATTTCATTAAAATTTGTCAAACATTACTCAAGTTATCAAATGGAAACCAGATTCGCATATTTAATGAGCTATGACCTTTGACCTACATACTCCAAAATCAAACTTAGGCTGTGTTTTGATACCATAAACCTTCATATCAAATTTCATTAAAATCTATCAAACAATACTAAAGTTATGGATCGGAAACCAAATTCGCATATTTAATGAGCTATGACCTTTGACCTACATACTCGGAAATTGAACTTAGGCTATGTTTTGATACCATGTACCTTCATATCAAATTTCATTAAAATTTGTCAAACATTACTCAAGTTATCAAATGGAAACCAGATTCGCATATTTAATGAGCTATGACCTTTGACCTACATACTCCGAAATCGAACTTAGGCTGTGTTTTGATACCATGTACCTTCATATCAAATTTCATTAAAATTTGTCAAACATTACTCAAGTTATCAAATGGAAACCAGATTCGCATATTTAATGAGCTATGACCTTTGACCTACATACTCCGAAATCGAACTTAGGCTGTGTTTTGATACCATGTACCTTCATATCAAATTTCATTAAAATTTGTCAAACATTACTCAAGTTATCAAATGGAAACCAGATTCGCATATTTAATGAGGTATGACCTTTGACCTATGACCTACGTACTCCAAAATCGGACTTAGCCTGTATTTTTATATCATGTACCTTCATATCAAATTTCATTAAAATCCGTCAAACAGTACTGAAGTTATCGATCGGAAACCAAATTTGTTACGAACAGACAGACGGACGAACGGCAGCGTTATATATCCCCTCCGACTTCGTCGGCGAGGGGATAATAACAATGAACCTTATGAATTACAGCTTTTAAAAAAAATTCAACATGATGTAGAAAGAAAAAATCAGAAATCCTCCATAATAGATAGACTCTGTATATGTTACGACCAATTTTAATGAGCTTGATGTCATAAGATGAGCATGATTTGAAAATAAAAAGGTCAGAAAGTGGCTGGGGCCATGCGGTGGCTCCAAACATGAAATTTGATTCACAATCCTTGTACAGCTTTACGTAAAACTTAATTTCATCATCTGCCTTACACAGCACAAAGTTGGTCTGTATCACCATGTATTAACGTCCACAGCCCATGCGACCGACAGCCCACAAGACCGACAATATCTGTCTAGCGAACCTTCTGAAAATTTGTCAGTAGACCCACAAGACCAACGACCCATGCCTTGGACTGACAGCCCACATGACCGACATTTCGGCCTTGTGGGTTCACCAGACCAGCAGTGTCAGTCTCGTGGGCTATTCGTCTACCGTATTTGCCAGCATTTAGGCTGCAGCGCCGTATAGGCGGCACCCCTGATTTTGACATTTTGTAGACAAGAAAAAAATAAAAAAAATAAGAAAAAAATTATGCTTTTTTGTGGACACCATGGGTAGCAAGCCAGATGGTGTCTTACTTCAGCTTTCTGTCAGGCGGCAGTTACTCAGTCGATCATGTATTGCGCCATAGCTTGGCGGGCTGCAAGGATTGAGGTTGCTTTAGCGATGGCACGAACTTAGATCTAGATCTACCATAGTTTTTGGTTGGTAAGTTATGAAGTTTATTCACGAGATTGACAAAACTTCATGTCAACAATATAACACAAAATTGTCAGTATACCGTATTTGCCGGCGTAAAGGCCGCAGTATTTTTGGAAGAGAAAATATCAAAAAGTCGGGGTGCGGCCTTTGCGGCGAAAGAGTAAAAAAACAAAATTGCATGAAAGACAGCACAAATTTGTACATCTAGGTCTATGGGACACCAATGAAAGGTGATGGACATTTCTAGAATAACACATGTCTTACCGACAATTATGTGTTATTTTTTAAATGAAGGGAAAGTTTTGTCAATCTCGTAAATAAAATTCATAACTTACCAACCAAACTCTACTGGTAGATCTAGATTTATGTTTTTGCCATAGCTAAAGCAACCTCTCAGCTCGCGCGAGCAAAGGTATGGCACAATACACAAGAGAAAGCTACAAGGAAAAGCAATACACAAGAGAAGGCTGCAAGGGAAAGCATCAAGATCGGGGTGGCCGAGCGGTCTAAGGCGGTGGTTTAGCGTATTTGCCGGCGTAAAGGCCGCAGTATTTTTGGAAGAGAAAATATCAAAAAGTCGGGGTGCGGCCTTTGCGGCGAAAGAGTAAAAAAAAAAAAAAAAAACGCAAGTCAAAACCATGAAAAAACAGCACAAATTTGCACATATGGGACTACAATAACTATACCACTATGGTACAGGACATTTACACACATCTTACCGACAATTTTATCTTGCATTGTTGACATGAAGACGAAAATAAACTTACAAAAACAACATCTGCTGATAGATCTTGATCTAAGTTCGTGCCAATGCATTGCAAAAGTAAAAGAAGAGACCGTTTAACGGAGCTTCCACGAAGCATCCAGCCGAAGTCGCCATTTTGAATCCATTTCAATATATACACAAGAGAAAGTTGCAAGGGATAGCATCAGGGACGGGTTGGCCGAGCGGTCTAAGGCGGTGATTTGGGTCGCATTTTCATTTGTACGGGTGGGTTCATATCCCGCCTCCGACAATTTTTTGTTTTTGTTTCGTTTTTTGTTTTAAACGTCAAAATCGGGGGTGCGGCCTATGCGGTGCTGCGTCCTTATTGCCGGCAAATACGGTAGGTCGAATCTACATTTGTACGCAAGAGTTCGTATCCCGCCTCCGACAAAACTTTTTTTTTTTTTAAATTTAAATGTCAAAATCAGGGTTGCGGCCTACGCGGCGCTGCAGCCTTATCGCCGGCAAATACGGTAGTCAATGTACTTACATGTAGGTCAGTCCCATAATGTACAAATACGTCCTGTTTTGACTGCCAATTTTGTTACTGTTGCTGCGCATAGGCCGCACCCAGACTTTTTGATATTTTCTCTTCCGAAAATACTGCAGCCTTTATGCCGGCAAACACGGTACTGGAATATTTCTGCTGTAAGTAACCCTATTTGTACCAAACGAGAAAGAGGCAAAGCAGTGTTTGTTGGCTGCCTGCAAGAGCAATACATTATCAATGGCAGTAAAGACCTTCTTGCAGGCAGTCGACATGATTTCCTTTTTATTTTCACGTACCTGTCCTGTTCCGGACTAGACTAGTACCAGCGAGTAGTTCACCAGAGAGGGTTCCTAAGTCACTTCTCTCTAATTCCTCTGCTAGAAGAACCCTGATGTCTGTGCCTGGAGGCTGTCTGTCTCTCCATCTTGTGAACACTGTCATGAATGCATCACTGGTATTTTGGCTACGTTCCTTGATTTGACCAAGCTCTGCGATGGAGATGTCCAGGTTAATGCCCACCTCTTTGTAGTAGCTTGGTGCAATTAGCTTGGACAGCTTTATGAATTCCTCCTCACTGACAATCCTGTAAAAGAAGAAGATTTTATCAAGCATCTCTTAAGTATCTCTTAAGTATATCTTATTGTGTTGTAACCCCTACTGTACAAGCACCTATCAGTTTAGTTCAGTTGCTGAGGAGAATTCGGGCAAAACAGATTGTAAAACTAACTACATGGAATAATAAACTACTCCAGCCTACAAATATGTACACTAGCTCCTATAGAATTGAGCACTCTCAGTACCTGCAGCCTCATGTGCATACCTACCTGATTTTATTAAGCTATGTGCCTACATGTACTGATAAGATATATTCAAAGGTATATTGATTCATACACACGCATGGCTTATACCTCATCAAGCATTTGACAATGACGTTATATGTGGCAGTATGAATACATTATGATATATTTACACATTTAGATATACATGTTGTAATAAAGAAATGGAAATAAGCTTCCAATACATAAAGACTGACCTGTCTGGTCCAGGGTTGGTTTCAACATCACCAGATCTCATCAGGAGAATCATGAGCAGATAGAGAAGACAGAATCCATCCATGGTGCAAGATGTTCTTCTCATTCGACAGAAACTCAGTCCGCTGGAAAGGTACACAAATGATTACCACAGCAAGACATCCTGTAATTGACAAAAAAGGGGATTCTGACTATGCAAACTACTCATACTCGCGAAAGGTGAAAAGTGAGCTTTGTGTGAGCGATACAAGAATTGGAAAAACTAAATGAAAGAAGTTGGTGCATGTGATCCTAAACAGAATTATAACACGTGTGCACATAATACATGAGCAATAATAAATGTGTAAGAGTTTGATGTTAAAGTGAATTTTGAAGAGGTTGTTTGTCATAGCTAAATCCATTTTTATTTGTAGGCGATTTAATACCATCTATACTCAAAGTAGCTCATTTACCCCCCCCCCCCCCAAACAAAAAGGACTAAAATATTTTTCTTGGACATCACGTTTTTGTACATGTACATAGATTCAGCCTAGACTCGTCGAAGCCTCTGACAGACTTTTATTACCGCGTTGTGCATATTGATATAGTTTAGCTACTGAACACTTTTCGTTGAAGAAGTTAATTTTGACTAGTTTTCGACCATGTTAGCTAGCGTTTTCGACTGTGCTATTTTAGTGCTATTTTTCTATTCATCAGCTACGATCGTCGAGGAGACACGATGGTTGTTGATATTTGTAGTTGTACAACCCTTTTTATAAAGTCAACACTCTCAGCTGCAAGGTGTTGATGTATTATTTTCATCTTTGTTGGAGTTGGAATCACTCCAAGTTTTGATAATTTGTATCGGTGAGTAAAATCTTATCTTTTGCTACTTATGAAACAATGCTGTTTGATATTCAGGGCTGTTAACTTTGTGGAACTGCTTCGAGGGAGATCATATGCAGATTTTTTTGCTCAAGGAGGGGGGGGGGGGGGTGGACAATGAGCACTTAAAATATTTTTTTTTTTCTTCAACATCTAAATATTGCCTCTTGACTTGACTCCTGTGATTTAATACGGAACTTTATTCAAAGATAAAAGGGGCTGAAATGTTTTGTGAAGATCTAGCTTATATCCAGGGCCCAGGGAAATGTAGGGGAGGGGTGTCCCCATCTCTGCTGCAGAGAGACAAAATACATATTTAAAGAGTTTATGAATTAAAACTAATTAAATATCATATTTTGATCCAACCATAATAGCCAATAACTGCTCTTACAGAAAGCAGAAAAAATTAAAACTGGTGAAAATGGAAATGACATTGAGTGAACTCAATAATAAGAGATTATGAATGTTTGAAATATGCGATCACTAAATCTAAATGAATCAAAAATTGGCAAATTGATCAGTAAACTATGATGTAGTCAAGCATGGACAACTCTCCAGTTACTACCTAAATTTATGTGAATCACAAATTAGTCAGTCCTTTGCATATATCCTTTGCATATCATTCGTGCTTTCGTCAGGCTCCTCCTCAGTCTTTGCATCTGAATGCTCTAGCTCTCTTCTGCCATATTGTAAGTCTTTTGAGTCTGAGATTTCAGACTATAGCCATACCATTAGAAGGTTACAGAAACATATTTACTAATTTCATATAGCCTTTCATTATTGTCAAAGTGAATGTTCTATTAAAACTGGAGTGAAATTCAACCTCTGTATAATTGAATAGGAATGATTTTGACAATGATCTATTCCTGATAGATCTAGATAATAGAATACATTCTCAGATTTTATCGAATGATAATTTGCGAGTGTTTGTTTTGCGTGACTGCTAAAGCATTTATGTGCTACTATGCTTATCAAATAGAAGACGTACGTCCTTAAGTCATACCTGACAGTAATGAGGATTAATGCCTCACAAAAGGACACTAGTAGCACATTGACACAGTTTTTATCATGGGGCCTCACAGCTACGAGGCCATTGTTTTGCCTTTGAATCATGAGTGTACGCAGGGGGGGGGGGGGGGGGGGGCTATGGTAGGGGGCAGCCCCCACAA
This sequence comes from Strongylocentrotus droebachiensis, assembly GCA_035222895.1. Classification (NCBI taxonomy): domain Eukaryota; kingdom Metazoa; phylum Echinodermata; class Echinoidea; order Camarodonta; family Strongylocentrotidae; genus Strongylocentrotus; species Strongylocentrotus droebachiensis. The sequence goes on from JAVYIG010004634.1 coordinate 122,103, forward strand.
ATATAGAGCCTCACAGTGCATGGTATATTTGTTTATTATTGTTATTATTATTAAAATGTCCCCATCTGACAAAATAATTTTTCATAATGTTATTGACCGCACAGATTTTGTTAATGCAGATCTTTATCCATTGATCAGAACAAAAGGAATCGCATAGGGCCAGTGCTATATATCTATCAGGAAAGTACCCTATATAGTACATGTACATTCCTTTCCGTATGCGTAGGCCATGTAAGGGTTTTTGACGGTAGATTTTCCAAATACGAACTTGTTTATGACGCTCAAAATTTGTTTTTAATGTAATGGTAGTTGACGTATCATAGCACAGGAAACCATTTATCCAGGCGCATATCAAGGATTGAGCATGCTAATATCTGTTTGGATTGAAATCAATAAAGTTTGAATTCAAATTTGAACGTATCTTGTCCGATATCAACAAATCAGTGGCGGATCCAGGGGAGGGGGCCCAGCCCCCCTCCCCTGACCGAAAAAAAAAATAGGCAAAAAGGATGATAACGTTATTTTACCCCAAAGAAAGGGAATTTTGTTTTTTTGCCCACAAGGGAGGGGGGGGGGGAGGGGTGTTGAGCAAAACAAAATATAGCTCCAACTCCTCCTCTCCCCCCCCCCAAAGAAGTGCTCACTACCCCCCCCCCTTTTTGGGGCCTAAACAAAAAAAAAAAATCCCGTTTTTTTTGGCAGGGGGGGAGGGGGCTGTCTTTTCCGCCCCTTTCTGCCCTTTTTTTACCGAGTGGGGGGGGGGGGGGAGCACGTGCCCCCTGTGCCCCTGAATCTGCCACTGAACAGCCATCATCCCCAACAGAATGTTTAACCGCCTCAGATATCACATTTTCAAAAGAAATTTCACCAATTAAATCAACACAAGAATCAAGAGAATCTCAGAGCACAGATGCAGTTACCGCTATGTCTGCACATCTGGCTCGACTCTTTACAGTTCAGTCTATATTTTCAATCTCAATCTCAATCTCAATATAATAGCTTTAGAGATAAACACTGGCATACTGTACACACACCCACACTGATCGGGGGGGGGGGGGGCAGCTGCCTCCCAAAAAGATGGTTTATTTCTAATTTGATACCAATGACTTACAAAATGTTGCTGAAATGACATATTCTGGGGGGGGGGGGTTTACTTCTTTTTTTCTGCCCCCCCCCCCCCCCCCAGTTTTTGCTCATTACGCCACGCCTCCGTAGAAATATAATTAAACAACAGATCATCATCAGTAGAAAACAATACAAAGCAAAGTAAGACACCAAAATGTATAAGATATAAGAATTAAGGATGAATACCCGGGGGGGGGGGGGGGGGGGGGTGGGGGGCGGTACTCAGATTTGGTTTGGACGGGCCGGGTGTGCATGCCACTCAAGCCTCAAAACCCCTACCCATTATTTTAGGGGGTAATTTTTCTCGAAAATAGATCCATTTTTCACAATTTTCTGGTGTTTTCGACTGCACTCGGCTCAGCTCAACAGCATTCTTCCATCTTTCGAGACCAATTCTTTCAGATTCTCGGTTAAAGTTTAAAAAAACTTAAAATAGAATAGACACAGCAAATTACGATTTAAGAGAATGGGTCAACGAAAAAGAGCAAATAGCCTCATAGAAGTTAGACAAATGTTAGTAGTAAGATATCCCCATACTTACCAGATGATAATTTTCTGTGGTTGTATCTTGGTATGGGAAACCACTTGTTCGTCCGCAATCCACATGCACATGCATGTATGTACAGACTTGTATGTACAGTGTAGCAGTAGTAGGGTGGTACTTGGTGGGAAGAAGCACAATGTTAATGCGTGTGGACGTGGGCGAATACAGTGCGGATCGGATCGGAGCGAATAATGGTGGTTTCTTGCTTCACAAAAGTGTCATTTCTGTCTACAGTTTGGGCTGCCTGGATGATGCAAATCAAGATTCCTCGTCAATAGGGAGAAATTAGCTGAAAATACGACGCAATAACTGCGAAATTCGGAATGACATCCCATAAGCACACATACTATACTGAACCTATCGTTCGTGCTGTAGGGCGCGCGCTCAATGACCTCATGGGGAATCCCCCTAAAATGTTTTGCATGTTGCCAATATGCGGTTGCAGCATAGAAATGAGTTGAACAGCTGAATCGGAGAACATACAATTAACATTTGTTTTAATGCAGTACCGGCGTGTTGTGGTCATTAATTGATCACAATTACCTATTTTCTGCCATTTTCTAATGTGATTTTTTTCCTAATAGTACTATGTTGATTCTTCATTATAAGGTATGAAAATAGGCCGAAGAAAAAAGTTGTCTTTCACATGACGATCGATAGCTGGGGCCCGGGCCGCTAATTTTTTTTCCGTACTCGAGAGAGCAAAAATCCCATAGGGTTAGGGTTAGGGTTAGGGTTAGGGTTAGGGTTAGGGTTAGGGTTAGCGTTAGTACCGGTATTTGCCCTCTCGAGTACGGAAAAAAAATTCGCGCCCGGGCCGGGGCTCAGTCCACCCCCTGGACTGTTCTGGTTAATTGAGTGCACACCCCATAGCACACACACATACATACGCACATGCAGAATAGTCGGGGAAAGCGAATCACTGGGGTAAGTGAATCACTGGAAGAGCGCGGTAATTATGACTGCGCCATCTGTTGGTTATGTGAGGGGGTTGCGCATCAATAAAAATCGTCCAGGACGTGGACTAGCTGGGGCTTCGATCAGCACTCGCTCTCGCGGAGATTATTGGAGAGGAGGGTTGATTTACAATGCAACAACAAAATCACAGATTTTCTCACATTAATTACGCCGATATTTGTCATATAGGCTTAATATAGGAAGATATTTTTAAGATTGGGAGATCCGGGGGGGGGGGGCGGAAAATCGGCCGCACGTCGATTTATAGGCGCGGAGCGCCGAGGGGGAGGCAGGGGAGGGGGGGGGGGGGGGTACTTTTCAGGTCCTCGATCCCCAAGTACCCATTTTTAATTAGGACAAGTGCTCCTTTTCATTTGAAAGAACTGCCCATCCACCTTCTATTAAGTTCCCCTTTTCTTTTTGATAACTAGGCCTATATATATATACCTCCGCAATTTTTGTTTATAAGATCCCTTCACTTTATCCTAAATGTCCCTTTCCATCTCCGATTAATGCCCCTATTAAAATCTGATAGTGCCGACAATCGACCTTTTTTCTTTGCACGTCCCTTTTCCATTCTCATAATTCCCCCCCCCCCCCCCCACCCCTTACCACCTCTGACAGTTTCACCTTGTACTTTAACAAGTTTAACAAGTGCCCCTTCCCCTTCTGATAAGTGCTCCTTTTCTTCTGTGAACATGCCCCTAGCTGTTTACCCGTGATAAGTTCCCCTTTTATTTTGATACGTGCCCCTTTACTTACTAAAAAGTGCCCCTTTTTCATTCCTGGTGAGAGCCTCTTTTCAGCGAGAAATTCTCCTTTTCACCTTTGATATTGTCCCCCTCTTTTACTTCGACTCGTACGTGCCCCTTTATCTTTTTAAAAAGTGTACATTTTCTTTCTGATAAGTGCCCTTTCCCCTTTGTAATAAGAACCCCTCACCTTTCTCTTAAATGCAACTTTTTTTTTTTATACCTGTGATAAGTGCCCCTTTTCCTTTCTAAGAAGTACCATATTTCCTTCGGATAAGTGCCCCCGTTTACATCTGATATGAACCCTTTTCCTTCAACAGATGCCCCATGCCCCCATTTCAATTATCAGAAGTGCCCTTTTTCATATCTGTTGAGATTTGTTGAAAGTACAATAAGTATATTACAAACTGATAAGATTACTTGGGTTTGATGCTGCTTATACGGTTATTACTTGGGTTTGTTTTCCTTCTTTTAAATTAAAGACAGCATAGGTAAAGATTTAGTCTTGACCCATTGTCGGGGATTAAAAGTAATATTCATTGTATTTCATCTTTATGTGTATCAACTGTATGAACTTCCATCATTATCTAATTTGTCCCCCTCTGACATAAGGGATGAAGAAGAAGAAGACGTTTCAAAAATAATAGACGATAAAATTGACTGAGGAAATGCAAGATTTGAAAGGGGAAAATAATGATTTTTTATAGAAGTTGTGCCTGATCGTAGTGATGTCCAGATACTGTACATGTTCAAATCCCCAAAGCAGGCTGGCTCAAACCCTTCCAATCTATTGCCCCGTGCCGAAGGAACAAATTCTCTGCATTTCTGAAAAAAGCTCTTCACTTGACCTCTTCAAAACACATCTGAAATCTCAGCAATTCTTTATGTGTTTTTAGACTGAGTAACAGCACCTTGTATCCACTTTGGTTGCGCTTTTGAGGTCCAGTTATTACACGTATTATTACATTTTTATTATTATCGTTTTTATTATTATGATGATTGATATTATGTATATGTAGCTCATCTCATATTATATCAGTTCAGTGTCTCCTTTTAAAGAATCATTCGAGGTATGAACTTCAGACTTGACGATAGAATGAATCACCATATGAAGATGATCTGATTAGATTTTGGGTAAACAGGTCAAAGGTCACAGAGGTCAATTTCTGAAATTACGTTTTAGCCTTGCTATTGCGATATCTCAAGAACCACTAGAGATATGGGATACAGCTATGTATATGTCATCATTGGAATATTGGAGAAGGTCAATGGTCAGAGATCTATTTTTTCTGGGGGATCCACAAACTACAAGCACTGCTTTTTAGTGGATTCCCCCCATTCCTCAGAAATTAAGAATTTCTTGTAATAATTGTATTATGTGCAAAGTGTATTAAATACAAATTTTGTATAGTAACCAGAAAAAAATGAATCATACATGTATGAACAATTTGTAATTACCTTTGTTTATCTTTCTGTTGGAAATGAAATAAATTTGAAATGAATCATAGAGGCCCATTTCTGAAATTACAGGTTTTATCCTTGTTTTAGCAATATTTTAAGAACCATTAGAGTTATTAGCCTCACACTTTGTGATAGTATGTATCACCATAGGAAGACAGTCTAAGTAGGTCGAAGGTCACAGAGGTAGATTTCTGAAATCAAAGGTTTTTAGCCTCGCTATCGCAATATCTAAACTTGGAGATGGTATTACTATAAAGAAAATACATTTTTGGTGCTAGAAGGTCAAGATCAAAGTCATGAGTTGACATTTGATTATAGGCTTTTTGTTTTCATTGTGATGTCACAAATAATTCCATCCATTTCCTATACTGAATTTAGGGTGGAGGCATATAGAAGAAGCAGTCGCATTAGTACTTTTTGATCATCCTTTGATTCAAAATGTTAGGAATTGGAATATGTACAGAAAGAGCAAAAATTGAAGACCAATTTTAGAGTCGATTTTTAATGTAGTGAATTCAATCATTCAAAATGGTTTATTCAAATACGGTCCTTGTGGCCACAAGGCAAAATTGTGACAGTTTACAATTACAGTACAATGTTATATCAAAAAGTACATTAAAAACATTGAAAATAAAAAGACTTATTAGAGTATCATGAATATAATCAAAGCAACTGCATAGAATGATCAAGAAATGGGCATTAAAATCAATGAGACATGTTGAATTAAATTAAAGGTAAAATATGACGATAGAGGGAAAAGGAAACATAGAACAATGATGAAGGAGAGAGGGAGAGCAAGGAGAAACAAAAGGGGAAGAAAAGAGATTTTTAAAAAAGGAGACATTAAGAGAGAAGAAAAGACGTGTGTGTGAGGTGTGTGAGGAGGGAGATGGAGATAGATAAGAGACAGAGACAGAGAGAGAAAGAGAAAGAGAAAAAAAGGGGAAGAGTTAAAGGAGTGACATGAATATACAACTGATGGTAACTTTAAAAAGATGCAAGAAATAACAATCCACAATATCAAGATAAACGTGCATGTCATCTTGAAACGCAGAAGGCACATAAGTTTCTGATTAAACATTCTATTTAATTATATTTGTTGTAATATTGTAATATAATAGTACTATAGTTGAACAATATCAGGCAGCCATTGCATATATAATGGTAAAAAGAAAGTTAATATCTTCTTCTTTCTTTTCATGGATTTTCATGTAGTACTGTGATGAAATATGGAATTGCACTATCCCTTCAATAGCCTGTTTGTACATGCAGCATCAATATAAAAATATCAAAAATAGAAGAACCATATTATTACAGCATTAACATAATTTTGTCCTTACCTTCTGATGATTGATCAACTGGAATGATCTTTCATATACACACTTTATTTATATTGTAAGTATATACATATATACACTATATTCTGTACAAGTAGATATGGCATGGTAAAAAGCCAGAAAATTATTACAAGATTGAGCAATGTGAAGCGTATTACACTGTACATCATACAAAACTGCTGTGGCTTAGCCTCGTCATGCATGAGTGAGCCTCAAGATGAATATAAGCATGTAATTCCAATATGATTACGGCAAAACATAACTCACTTAATAACTCACTTGATAAAATTGTGCTTGAGAAATTTAATTTGAATGTTGATCAATAGTATATTTCAGAAAGTATTCAGTTTGCAGCATCTATTACTTGATATATACATCCTCAAATCATCCATGTTTGAGATTTCTGCAGGACCGCCAACATTAATTATACTAAAGTCCCAATAAGAAAAAAAGCTATTGCATCTTTTGCTGTCAATAGAACCTTTATTCTGTCTCGCCCCATGGCATAAAACCATTATACACCGATTACAGGCACATGCATAAATAAACGAGGCTGAGGGGGGGGGGGGGGGGGGGGGGGATGCACCCTCACATTTTGAAGCTATATTCATGTATACTAATATTCTATATTCTGCCAATCACCCCCTAATCTTTTGAGATCTCTAGTGTAGTTTGCTAATGAACTTAGCGGTATGTCAAGACATTACTTGGCAAATTCTGAATATGCCATATAGTTCATTCAATATTTGTATGGTAGATAATGTTATACAAATAATGAATGCTTTTGAGTTCAATAGGGCAAATATTTTCATGAGTTAAAAGATTAACGTTCTATTCAACGTTAATGTTTCAAGAAAATATTCACACGATTAAACGCATGAAAAAAAATCATTATTTGTTTTATACACCATCGAAGTAGATCTAATCGTATGTCAATCTTTCAAAAACTTATGCTTTGCTCCTTATATTAAAGATGAATTAAAGTTGGAGTCAGGCCTTCTCGATTACATTCAGATTGCCTTCGCGTCAGATGCGCGCAGCTAATATAACAATGGGATACGGGCAGGGCAGAGAGTTAAGCAGTCTGCATATACCAAAATGCATGCTCGTTGAATAGTACTACGGCGAATAGTACCAAAAATGCACGCCAGTGCAATAGTATATCTATTTAATATCATGTGACCAACAATCCTCCAATCACATGACAAAGGATCTACTTAGGTGTTGTATAATTACATAGTATTTACAGTTATATTTAAGCAGGGTTGCTTCTTGAGTTAACAAACTGCTATCCCTGAGGGTCCTGCACAATATATTTAAATTGAAGACATATATATAAACTAAGGTAATGAAAACAAAGATGAATAATCTAAGAAGCAACATGAATACAATATTGTAAAGAGCAGCTATTTATAAACATATGGTATGATCAAAACATCCGACTGATAAATTATTAAATTGTACAAAATACTGAGACTGCCGTTGAAAGGAAAATGAGGTAATAAATAGGAGAATGATGAGTGGGGATAGACTGAGGGAGAATACATATATATTGATGAAGAGACTTGGTAAAGCACACCGTCTCAACAGTGATTACATAATGAAAGTCTAGAATTTCTCCAAATTTCTTTGACTAGTGAATACATAAAAACCTTGAGATTGTTGAGTGGCTGGCAAAAGGGTATTAACATGCACGAATAACATCAAAGCAATACTTCATGTAACCCGCTTCTAAGGGTTTAATTGCCATATATGTAAGTTATTCCTTCTATTCAAACATGACAGAGATTTCTCTTCATATTGACTCATAAAACAAGGTGATACAATAAGTGAAAATGGACAGCAAGTACAAGTAGTTTAGCATCAGATAAGCACTTGCATGTACGTTTGAAGTTATGGTATTTTATTGGCAACAACAATATGCTTAAGGCACGTCCAAATTTAGCAAAAGAGGGATAATGCGAATACATCCATCTGCCAGCCTTGCAAGGAAATATCCTTGAATTACTGTCAACTATTTAAAATGATACATGTTTCAGGCTTCTTGTAAAGGACACAACATGTTTCTAATACCAAAATTCTGTATTCCATTAATACACTGTACATGTACAATTAAACCTGACCCTGGGTCTTTAAAAAAAATAAAAATATTAGACCTCGTTAATAATACTAATATTCTAGGTTTATTTAGCCCTTGAAACATCCTCAATGTCTCTAAGTGCTCTAGAAAAATGTCATTACTCTGGGCATCAATTTCAGGGTTGCCTGCACACAATGAGTGATTTCAAGTTGGGTGTTAGTGTTAGTGTTAGTGTTAAGAGCAGTCAAGAGCTCTTAAATCGAGCGAAAAATTTGCTGATGAAATTAAGAGTCCGATACCGATATCAAAATCGATAGCTTAACACCAGCTGTGACGTCACCACATACTTGATTTCACGACGATGATTTAAAAATAGTACATCAAAACTAAAGATATCATGAAAAGTACAGAATAAATTTACCCCTATTACTCTGGTCTTATAAAATAACAAATTTTACACAAAAGAATATATGAATTACCTGTTTCACATATTTTTATTTGATCTTCAGACAATAAATTGGCGTCGTTCGAGCGTTGACTGTTGTGCGGTACAACACTAACACCGAACTGGAAATCAACATTTGCTTAATCCCTAGGGGCTAGTGTTAGTGAATAGGACATTTGTACATAAAATATTAACACCAGCCACAAAGGTCGGTTCAGCAGACGACAATTTTGCAAAATCGATAACACTAGCTACCGGAAGTTGACGATATTCAGAGGTCACAGCCTTAACACCAGCTGATTTTCATTTCGGTGTTTAGGCTGGTTTTAGTGTTTGTTAAACACTAACAGCAGCCTTAAACACCCAACTTGAAATCACTCAATGTATCCACAATCTCCACTCTCGGGGGAACATTTCAGCCAGGCGTCATATCACAGTTCCTTTGTTAAACCTGCAATTTTGAACAAAAGCCTAGACACAGTTTCACAATTAAGATTGACTAGAATACCGGCCAAAGAGTTCATATTGCACCAGTTGGAATCTTTGCACGATTACTTTATATACATGTGATGTACTTCACTAAATTTCCAACCTCTGCTTTCTGTAGGATTTTCTTAAGCTGGGCCATATCACCACCTGTCCTTGTCTTCCACTGTGCCAAGCAATCCCTTGTAGCCATCTGGTAGTTATTGTTAAACCCCAGTAGGATGCTGTTGGCTTTGTTGTATCCTATGTCAAGTTCAGTGCATAGCTTTGTGTACTTCCCAGGAGGCATGTTTGTCGATAGTGTGTCAAGTATTCTATCTGATACCAGATCAGTACTGAGGAATGAAAGAACGATTAATACAATCTTTATACCCTGACGGTGTCATTTTATATTTACATTTAAACAAAATTACATAAAATTAGACAACACTTTTTCTACAAAATATGCCACCTTATTGAAGATAAAAAAGTGTACACATTAAAATGGCCTTTAATTAAATGTTACACTCTTTGTTGCTTATTGAGCACACATTCACACAAAGTGTATCAGGACAATTACCTTTGGACAATCATCCCCGGAAAATTAGCTTCCCCCTCCACAAGGACAATACCCCCCCCCCCCCCCCCCCAGGACATAAAGGTCAACCCCCCCCCCCCCCTGTTCATTAAAGAGGATGTGTACCCTGATAATAAGTTTGTATTTAAAAGCAGAATTGTCGTCTGAGAGGGGGGGGGGGGGGAGTAATTGTCTGACTGGTAAAATGGCCCCAAGTGTCCTGGGGGTATTTGTCCTAGAACCAACACAAAGTAGCCTACTTTCATGAACACAGGTACATATTCATTCACATGTTTGCTATTAAACATCATTTGGAAGTTTTGACCCAGGACTCATGCATACAGACTGTACAAAAGTTATACCTGAACCTCTTTATAAAATAAAAGTTAGTGTGAAGCCCTGTATCATGCATACACAAAGTGAACATGAAGTGTTACCAGTGGGACATTGTCTTACTCTACCAATACCAGAGCAACTAGACTTCATACCTTGATTGCTTCTCTGGAATTTCAGGATCATCCTGTGGAACTCTTGACTGAGTACAAGGAGCTTGCCTCTTGCGATGCCTGCTCCGACTTCTGCTACCTTCTGATTCCAGATCAATCCTGAGGAATGAAAGAACAATTAATACAATCTTTGCAACCTAACAGTGTCAGAATATATTTATGGGTCTAAGAGTGGAGCGCCACGCGAGTCAAGTTTGAAATACATAAGTGCAACACTAAAATCCACTATTATTAGGTGGTCTGTCTTACCGTACAAATGATACAGGAATGAAAGAAAAATCACTGCAGAATAACGGATCCTGTACAAGATTATGATGTTGATTCCACAGGATAAAAATACTGTTGTTGGCAATGGAAGAGCTGATCGCGGCGAAGGTGAAAATCTACTTCCGTACTAGAATTATGTCCTGACGTGCTTTGCGATGAAACAACCGTGAAGGCACGTATTGCAAGAAAAAGTAATGCAGATTAGAAAATCCACTTAGAAGCAACAACAAAACAAAACAAAAAGCAAAAAGAGTACATGTAGTGTTGAACACTTGGACATACATACAGTGATAGCCTTGACAACAATGCTGTTTGTGCACCGGCATGCATTGAAGAGCATGTTGCTGCTGCTGCTGCTGCTGTTCTTGTTGTATCTTTATTTAAAAGAAAGAGAAAATATGAAAAGATAGAAGATTGTAAATTTATAAAAAGCCAAGTCAATTATGGGTTATGTCATGAAAGCACAATATATAATCAGATTTAGTCCAGATTCAATGACATGATGACATAATAATATTTCTGCAAGGCACCTAGAGACATTAAATATGTATATATACCCATAGTATTATTCTTATTTTATTAATTGTAGTACAAAATATAGGAAAAGAAATATATCTGCTGATATTTATTGCTTATTGTTTTTAAGACACTTATGGGTTCCATATTATATTTCTCTGTAAATAAGGTAGGTGATACCCAGGTACAGGTCGACACCTGCACATCCCAATCAGTTAACCAGGGAAGCGAGATCCCTGGCATGAGTAATAGTATTAATAATAATATTAATGATAATGACAACATTCACAACAATGACAATATACAGTAGGCTTATGGATGCACCATGTGAGATAGGGGGAGGATTGTGGGGAGTCCTGAAAAGGACTGTTGGTATTAATCAGGCAAAAACAACACATAATTTTTCTTGCCTTACCAGTATTTGTAATCGTTCTAGTAGGCATCGTTTTAAGGCGTCTTCATAATTTATATAACTTTCACCTGAAACCTATGGACCTATTACAGATTCTAAAGATATTCTCGAGGAAGAAAGGTTGTTTTATCTTAATCTATATGCATCTAGTGTTAAAGAAGATTTTCCTTGTGAATTCATTAAAAAAGTTGTTTTACCTAATCTGGATATCAAAGACGACGATTTTTCTTTAGGTGATCTCATTTCAGAGAAAGAGTGCTATGAAACTATTACAACTTTTAAAAGTGACAAGTCACCGGGATCAGATGGCCTTCCCATAGAGTTTTACAAAACTTTCTGGTCTGATATCAAAGACTTGTTATGTTCCGTTTACAATTCCTCTTTGCTTGATAACATTCTTCCTTTATCTATGCGAACAAGTATTATTACTTTGTTGCCAAAAAAAGGAAGAGATTTATTACTTCTCAAAAATTGGCGACCAATATCACTTCTTAACAGTGATTATAAGATTTTATCCAAAATTCTCTCATTACGAATGAAAAAGGTTTTAGGGCTTTTGATAAGTAATGACCAATATAGTTTTATTAAAGGACGTTTTATTGGAGAGAACATACAATTATTTATTGATATACAAAGCATTTGTAAAATAGAAAATATTGATGGTTTAGCTCTGAGTATTGACTTTGAAAAAGCTTTTGATATGATTGATTGGAATTTCATGTACGACGCTCTTCATGTATTTGGATTTGATCAGTATTTTATTAATTGGGTGAAATTACTGTATACAGATATACAAGGACGAGTTATTAATAATGGGTTTGCGTCAGATTCTTTTGAGATAAAGCGTGGTGTGAGACAGGGGTGTCCTTTGTCTCCACATCTTTTTATTATTGCAGTTGAAGTACTTGGCTGTTTCGTGAGACAAAATAAAGATATTCGTGGGTTAACAGTATTAAATGAAGAGGTAAAGATTAGTCAATATGCAGATGACACGGTTATTTTTCTTGGAACCTGATGAATCGAATATTTGTAGATGTGTTAAAGTCCTGAATGATTTCAAAGAAGCTTCTGGTTTGAAAATTAATTTTGAAAAATGTAATATGATTAGACTGGGAAATTGTAAAGTTACTATGCCTATGTGTCAAGACATTCCATTTATTTGGCCTTCAGATTATTTTACATACTTAGGTATCAAAATTCCTTTGAATGGTAATTTGAGTTTTCATGATCTTAATTTCAAATCAAAATTTGAGGAAATTAAGACAACGTTGAATATATGGAATCGTAGGTCTTTAACCTTGTATGGAAAAGTGACCATTATTAAATCTCTAGTTATACCAAAATTGATTATTTACTTTGTATTCTTCCTGATCCCCCTTTATCATTCTTTTCAGAACTTCAGAGAGTACTCTTTAAATTTGTATGGAGTAATAAGAAGGACAAAATTAGACGCTCTTTGCTTTACAATGAATATAAAGAAGGAGGCCTTAAAATGCCTCATTTATTATCTTTTAACCGTGCAATGAAAGTTACTTGGATGAAGAGATACTTTGATGAAGAAAACAAAAGTAAATGGAAAATGTTTTTTGCACATTCTCTGAGACGTATGGGAGGTGATATTTTTGTTAGCGGTAATCTCCGCTCGGATCATTTAATGTTCAATAAATACGCAGATCCTTTCTGGAATGATATATTGATTGCATGGAGTCACTACAAGTACTACAACCCAGTTAAATTCAATGACATTATTTCCCAACCCCTTTGCCTGAATTCTCATATACTGGTAGGCGGAAAACCTCTCAATATTAATATACGTTTTAATTCTGATATGATATATGTTAAGGATATTTTGCGCATTGATGGTTCATTTATGTCTTTTGATCAAATCCAACGCCAAATGAATTTTCTGTCTGGTTCATTTATGTTATATTATTCAGTTCTTTCCGCATTACCTAGTAGTTGGAAACGTATTCTAAAACAGGGAAACTTTGAAATGGAAAATGCTTCTCTAAATTGTGTTGATAATTTATTGTACGAATTCCATAAACCTAAAAAGATATCAAAACTTACCTACAATATTTTCTTAAACAAATTTTCAGCAAATATCTCAGAAACAAATCAACAGGATAAATGGCAAAGGGATCTACAAAATAATTAAAATGATTCACTAATTTGGAAATCCCGTTTTACATTACTTTATAGGTCATCCATAGATAATAAAATGAGAAATTTTCAATTTAAACTTATTCATAGAAAAATTGCAACACAAAGTTTTCTTTATAAGATAGGTATAAGTACTTCTTCAATGTGTACTTTCTGTGAAAATCATGAACAAACGTTGTCTCATTTATTTGTAAATTGTGAAAAAGTATGATCTTTCTGGAATGTTATATGTGCATAGTTAAAAGAAAAGAACATACAAAATATTTTGTTCACAGATGAAGAATATTAGTGGTACTCTTATAATCAATAATTTTTATTTCGTCAATACTGTTATTATTTTTGCAAAATATTTTATTTTCACTTGTAAAATGCAAAACGTTATTCCACTATTTCCTTCTTTTCAACGAGCTCTCAAACATTTAGAAAATATGGAACGTATAATTGCTTTCAAGAAAAATCGTCTCGATCTTCATAATAAGAAATGGCAGATATTTTGTTAACTTTTTTTGTATTGCTGATGAGTTAACAATTACACTATATTTTTTATTATACATATTCTATGTCTATACGAACATGTTATTATTACTATTATTATTATCATGTACTGTTATTATTATGAATGAGATTTGTTTTCAATAAATATTTTGAAAAAAAAAAAAAAAACTTTCACCTGAAATGATTCTACATACTTATAAGCACCACTGACAATAATGATGATATTAATGTTGATACACAAAGAACTACACAGAGCATATACGTACCACCATATGGCAAGATAAATTGAATCAAAGTAGGGTCAGAGAGAGACCCTCTTTGATTCAAGGTGAATTTGAGAATTTCTGGGCTTGCCCCTGACTCAAGTGGCTTCAGTTCAAAGGAGAATTGTTTCCTACCAACGAGGTTGATATCCTTTCTACCTAGTGTCTATTTTAAAAGAAAAAGGAATTTAAGGAAATTAGTTCATTTACAAATTCATTTCCATTAAAAAACAACTTATAATGTATAACATGTAGCTAAAACTACATCACGCCTTTGAATAAAAACGATCATTCTCAAATTGTGTATAAATCACTTAATCACAGGCCTGCATAATCATGCATGGACAAACAGGAATTAAAAAATAAAAATAACAAGGTGAGAGAAAGATAGAGAGGGACAACAGGGCAAAATTAAGGCATTAAAATGCCCTGTCTGCTGGTTCTTCTTGAATCAACTTTTCTTATAGTTCTGTGATTTAAAGGATGCAAAGTTATTGTGAATTACACACTTTTATGTAGAAAAACAATTGAAATCACGGATGATAAGAATTAAGCAGAAATGTAATGAAGATACTTGAAATACACTGGACATAACAAAATATATGAGAGCAGAGTTTTCGCCCATTGTAGCTGTGCACAGACTGTATTCTACTATTAAACTTCATAATGTTCTCTAGATACCAGAATACCGTTTTTTTAAAACCATTTATAATCATCAAAAAGGAAGACCCTCCCTTTTTTAAAACAAAGAACAAAACACACTTAACAGAAAGGATGTGGGTGCATTTGAGGTGTGTGCATGGGCATGTAATATTGAATGAAAAAAAAAATTATGAACAAAAATGTGTGTAGGAGCACATGTGTGCTGGTGCTGGTGCCTGTGTGTGTAAGTGTCTTTGTTAAGGGGGTGGGGGGGGGGGGGGGGAGGGGGTAGAAATGGCAATACGTGAAATGAGATCCTTACAATTCATTTATTTATCCACACCTCTAGCTTTAAAATACAGATCATACCTGCTCTTCAATTTTCTTTTCATTTTTCTTTGGGCCTTCGAACAACTTGATATCGATATCTCCATGCTTCCATTCTACGAACATTGGCTGGGACGGAAAGATCATTTTGACCCCTGTCATTTCTTTTTCTATTTTCTGTTGGAGGAAAAAAAAAATTATATAAGGTCTAGAAGATCTCTCGATCTCTTTCTACAGTTAAACAATAAAATATTCATACCCTTACCAATATATGGAGTTGTTTAAGTATGTGGAAAATTGATTTGTTGTCTCTATACATGTGTTTATATTATGTAGACAGATGTATACACAAATATATATATATTTTTTTAAAAATTTTATTTAAATTTCAGTGGCGGATTCAGGGGACAAATTGAGTACCAGTAAATAGAGAAAATATGTCCTTATTTGTGCCCTTAGTCACTAATTAAGACTACAAAAAGCTGCTCAAAATGTGTTGACTTTGGTTTCTTTCTTTTCAGGAAATTTGAGGAAAAAAAATATTATCTCATTCTTAATTTTCTTGTCTAATTATCTTTTTTGCCTTTAAAATTCTTGTAGAATATCTGCCAACAAATGTAACCCGGCCGTCCAAAAATTACCCACTGACACCCCAACGCCCTAATCTCTGTCTCACCTCAAAAAACCCTGAGAGATCGTCATAGATGCAGAGATAAACAAAGTGGGTGAACTCTTTCCAGACAGGTGGTCGTACATATGGCAAGCAGTTGACCCTCTTTCCAACAAAGTACCAATTGTATACAGCCACAATCCACCAATCGCAAAAATGATCTACGTTGAGATCCAAGTCTTTTGCTCTGACAGTGCAACGCGGGTAACGGCTGGTGGATGCAGGAATTCTTACAAAAGATTCTGAGTCTACAAAGACAAGATTTATAACAGAAATATTTGGTCTACATTAAATTGCACATTACATGTATTACATTTGCAAAATTATTATTGAATCTATGAAAAGAAGATATATAAATATATATAATCCGGCAAGTTATTGAGAGACAGCATATTAATATCTCTGCATCATCTTTCACAATAAAAAACGAACCAAGCTAGGTCATCAGCCCATTCCTCTTTCTTTTCTTCAACCTATTCTATCCCCTTATTTTTAGCCAGGGAGGGTATCATGTGGCCCAGGTGCCCCCATCGGATCAACCACTGGTCCATATATCAGTTATCATGAAGCTTACTGAATTAAATCAAATTAAATATGAAAGGAAGCTGAAAGTGATGTGTATTATCATATTTGTTTAGGTTTAACGATACTTATATTCATTGGTTATATTTCGTTGTCAAAATATGGTGTTGTTAGATGTAGTGCTCTAGCCGAATTGCCTAACCGAACATGGCACTTCCGAAGCAAACCAAGCCGAGCCGAACGCAAAGGCCTGGTTCAAATGTTCGGCAGAAAAATATAACTGTTTTCGCAAGCTAATTAACTTGTCATTTTGTACCTAATTTTCATTTCATGATTGCTCATTCTATATTTGCTTTTTTCCCCATTTTCCTTCTTTGTGATTTATGCCTCTCCAGTGGTGGGCGCCACTTCACCGACACCATTTAAATCCCAAATCCTGACCTCTGCAACGTCATGATCGCAAGCTATAAACATGAACACACGTGCCTACTAGGCGCTGATCAAAACAAGTTTGACTCAAACCCAATCAATACAAAAATGAATATGTTAATTGTAAAGATATCGGACAAATTTTACAATATAAATAATGAAATACATACCGGTATATATTATAGTATTTTAATTTATTTATTCTGGAAAAATATGATTTTTTAAATAAAAAATAAATATTTATAAGAACAGTAATGGAACAAGCCTGGGCTACTATCTCTATGTATACACCAGTTTACAGTTACAACAGTGCACATGCGCAGACATGGGCGCCATTTTAACTTATGGGTAAGCCACTGACCTCTAGAGGTCAGTGGTTTATGCATAAATTAAGACGGCGTGCATGCAAATATGATGTGAGCGCACAGCGCAGGCAGTGACGCAACATTATATGCGCATCTGAAGACATTGATGACGTCACTGCCTGCGCTGTGCGCTCACATCATATTTGCATGGGCGCTATCTTAATTTACGCGTAAACCACTGACCTCTAGAGGTCAATGGTTTGTTTACCCATAATCGTAAACTGGTGTATTATATCGTATCCATCAGTAAATTCAATATGGCAGCTTTCATGAATCGTAACATTGGACAACACTCGCCAAATCTCAACAAATGATCATTTATTGTCGAATTGAAAACATGATTCTTGTACCATTGCAAATAAAACACTGTTCAAGACACACTTTTTTTCAACAGGTACAGGGTATTTCGAGTCCTCAAAATGCTACTTTTTAATGCGAATGAAGAATAGGATCTACTATTTGAAGTTAACCTAATTTCAAGGGAAGAGTATCTTTTCATATTTTTTATATTTTTAATCTATTAAGTCTCAAGTTATGCCACTTATGCACTTTTATGCACTGTGCCGGCCGACGCTCACCCGTTTCTTCAGCTCACACACCCGTGTCATGCAGCTCACTCACACATGGGATGTTGACTCACCACTTGAAAACTAGCCTATGTCCGAATTTCTGTTTGGACTTGGAGGAAAATTTGTCAGTCATCTAGTATTAAAAACAACATTGTTACTATTATTTGTGACAAGTTCACAAGCACTTCAACTGCGTCTCGTAATAAGATAAAGGTCTTCCCAGCATAGGTACCCGGTAGGCAAAAATTATATTACCGAACCACGAACCCAAGTTTGGGTAAAAATTGCTAAACTCTGCCGAACCGAATCAAATCTGAATATGGCGCCCGACTTACAGCACTAGTTAGTTGAAAAAGAAAATTCAGCTGCAGTGAAGGTTGTGGATCATTTATGGCTTGCGGTCACTAATTTCCTTTGGCAAGACACTAATCTGCATATACCACTTCATCCAGGTGATGTATATGAGTACGTGGTAGGCAAAAAGACCTTGAATGCCAGAACGCTTTATCAGCTAGTAGCTTGGTTAATCCCACTAAGAATCATTAGCATTAAGCACAATATAAACATTTATTCTATTATTTTCGAATCCTCCTAACCTTTGTTACGTGTGTAGAAGACGATTTCTGCAAGTCTTGGATTAGAGAAATGTGCATTATGGTCCAATGTGACCTTGATAGGCTCGCTAAGCTTAGCTCCAGATGGGGAGAATCTGATGCCACATGATATTACTGCTTCATCATCTTGGAGGTTAAGATCTTGAGGAATGTCTGTCAGAAAATCCCAGTGGACTTGGTTGCCATCTAAAATATAGAGGTTAAAGATAAAGACTAGCTATGGTCATGCGTTTGCATTGTGAAAGATACGTTGTATTGATGTGTACTGCAAGGATCTGGAATCATGAAAATGATAAGAAATTTGGCCCAGTCTTGGTAACGTTACAAGCACTGTACACAGAAAGATGTATATCTCATAGCCTGCCATAAGGCTGCATGCACGCTATTGTTACTCTGCTTCTTGCATGCTAGCACGCATTCGTAATAGCAGTTATTGTTCATGCCCATTGGACTGTGCCTAGTGTTTTGCACGCGCTATTGTTAGTACCATCGCGTTAATCCGATTATCTCGTTATAAATCTGGCACTGGGGGGATTAGCCCTGTGGCAGGATAAGAGATATGGGACTACCCCCACACATGCGTTATATCTATCAGGTCCAAATAGATATAATAAATTACCAAATATATCAATTAGTAGGCAGTTTCTTTGCAAAATTTGTATGATCACGTACCTATTAGTCAAAACATATTCTTTCACATGATTGGTAATAGGAGCTTCCATTTCATTTTTTGAGAGGGGGGCGTTTTCAAAACTGGTGTTTACCTTTAATAGGATGTACAATTTGTTACCTTTTCTCAAATGTAAAAGATTGCATAAACTATTTCTAGATTTGTACGATGATCACCACCACTATCACCACCGCGTCACACTAGTATCGCCATCATCATCATCCTTTAATAGATCATACGCACCCATGTGCGCATGCAGACAAAAATGAGGTAGCGGTGAGTGCATATATTCCTGCTACATGTTAAAACAAAATGACACAATTCCAGGCAGCTGCATGGATGCAATATCTATTCTGCAGGTTGGCAAATTGCTAGCATGCAAGTTGGCTGGTATTTTGAGGGAGAATTAAGTGATCTATTCGTTTTCGTGTCACTTTCGAACTAAAAGTTCTCTATTCCCTCTTGGACTCCCCACATCTGACACTTTTGTCGTTCATTTACACTTACCGTCTGTTGTGTCGAGGCGCAGCCATCTTGATTCTTGGCTGTGAATAAAACATACACATCACCATTTGATTAAACTCTTAGTCCCTTGTTATCATTTGATTCTTGTGTTAGCAACATAATATTGGCGACAAAGATGTTTAGTATCAACCAAACCTCTCCTCCACCATTTTTTTGGGGGGGAGGGGGTCACCAGGAGACCCTCCCGTGCCATGGGAACAATGGTATGCCAGTTTTTCTAACTACCTTGTTGCGAGCGGTTGGGACAGTGACGATGTACCCAATGCTCGCCGCACAATGATCCTGCTCCATTGCCTCGGAGTGTCAGCAGATTTTTGGCCAGTTCAACAAAAGTACGACCCATACCGATGGGTATGACTCAACAGAGATTACATAATGAAACTCTAAAATTTCTCCAAGTTTCTCCAAATTTCTTTGACTAGTAAATGTAAAAACACCTTGGGAAAGCATTGAGTGGCTGGCAGAACGGTGTTAGCATGCGCACATAACATAAACCTAAATTTCCTGTAACCTGCCTCTTAGGTTTTGATTATTTCATATGTGTACCTTTTCTTTAAACATGACAGAGATTTATCTATTTTAAGGTGATAAAATAAGTGAAAATAGATATTAAGTACAAATAGTTTTGTATCGAATAAGTACATACATATTACATGTATGTTTGAAGTTACAGTGCATGTATTTTATTGCAACAACAATATGCTTAAGGCAATAGTACACGTCCAAATTAGGCAAAACGGAATAAGGCGAATACACCGGTCTGCCAGCCGCACAAGGGAATATCCTTAAAATTCTGTATTCCACTAACATAGTTAAACCTGACCCTTGATCTAACTAGATGGAACTTCATTCGAAAATGATGCCTCCGCCATAGAGCGATTTCACACACAAGAACAGAAGCAATTTTTCAAATTCAAGTTTGATTGTAATCCATCATCAGGTTCTCAGAATATCGCGATTACAAGCTATTTTTCATATGACCCTTTGAACTTTGACCTCATGACCCTAAAATCTAATCAGACATTCATTGGCTCTGCAAGAAACATATATGTCCCAAGTTTGATAGTAATCCATCCGTCAGTATTGACAATGCATTCACAAGATAGTTTTGCATACATAATGAGCCCCATGACCTTTGACCTCATGACCCCAAAATTTAATCAGTTCATTGGCTCTGCAAGGTACATATATGATCCAATTTTGGCGGTAATCCATCAATCGGTTCTTGAGATAACGCGATCACAAGCTATTTTTGCATACATAATGAGCTCTGTGACCTTTGATCATTGGATAAGAAATTATATTTAGTGACTTAAATTTTGTGAAATCTTGCAAGTTATGATGCTCACAAATGTGTTAATGGACAATTCATGTCCTGAATACTACTTGATTACCAGGGTGTGTAAATTCTACATGTTTATATCAAGAATTCCAATACAGTCCTTCATTTATCACAATGAGGATTGGGTGAATGTTGAAAGAAATTGACTTAGTAAAAAAAAAAATTCCCTATGCCCATTTCCATAGCTTCAACATTTGTATGACCCCATACCAAGCATTAATTCACCTTTTCATGGCCTTTTTGTGTTCGATAGTGGTTCTCGTTCAATAATCTAAACACTTTAAGGGTTTTAAACATTTTATTCTTAAAAATATTTATTTAGAGTATTTCCTGGTATTTCCCTGTTTTTGTCAAAAATTGCGACAAACTGGTTAGGCCAGAATCTGGTCGATTTCATTTTGGTCTCCACCACACCGTACCAACGCAAGAATCATTTATTAATATGCATAGCTAGGATGGCTAGGTTTAAAAATATTGCCGTGCTGTTAATCAATTATTCAAAATAAAAATGGCCGTCAACGCAAACCTTGTCTACAACGGCCACTATTTGTGTTTCCCTTGGGTGGTTGCTATAGACAGGTGTGTAGCACCACTCATGAAAAGTCTACATGCTGTTATTTGAATTTTAGTTTTAAAGAAAAAAAATCATATTTACTGTACTGACCTTTGCGAAACTGTGAGGGCGTGAAGAAATGAGTCCAGGCCATCTTGAGCAACTCCATTGAACCTAAAGTTTCCCTTCCTGATCTGAGGAAAACAACCCTGTAACATATAACAGCAACACTGCTTGTAAACTTTGTATCGGTTACTAGTAAGTGGATCTATTTCATTCTGGCATCTAATATTTTTTCTTGGGGAATTTACACTTAGGAGCTACAGTAACATCCCATAAACAGAATGAAAACTAGATTTTAATTTGTCACTTTGACGAATAAGGTGGTCTGTCTTCAAACTTATAGATTTGAATATTTACTATATAGAGAAAGGGAGAAGTTATATAGACATGTATACAATGATGATCATAATAATGATGATGATGAACATGACGGTGATCATGATAGTAATGGTGATGATGATAATGTTAGATGATGATATTAATGATAATGATAATGATGATGATAATGACGATGATCATGATCATGATGATGATGATGATGATGATCATGATGATGTTGATGATCATCTTCATCAACAGACCATGATGACATCAGATTGAAAAAAATGAGAGGACATTTAGATAGCATATAGTCTCAGCTACAACATACTCAAAAATCTGTATGACATAATGAACAAAAATCAAGCTGAAATAACGGCGATATTGCTCGCAAAAGACATGAATGTAGAATCCAGATTTGAGAGAAAGTCATCTCCCATTGGGATTACACGCAAAAAGAAATGGATCAAGTGATAATAGGTTAATAATAAAGTAAATATAGCTGTTTATTACATTATTTGCGATTTTACGTTCTTAATATTCAAAGGAGACGGTACAGTGAAAGGTCAAAAAGACAAAAAAAGTGAAGAAAAAATTGTTGGAGACGCCTGGGCCGGACTCGAACCAGGGGTCTCGAGGACGGAAGTCAAGTGCATTACCGATAGACCAAAACATTTCCCATAGCGATTAAACGTAAACGGAAAATGGAATTCTCAAAGTCTCAGCGTAAACGAAGATAAAACGACGGAGATATTGCTCGCGAAAGACGAGAATGTAGAATCCAGTTTTGAGAAAAAGTCATGTCCCATAGAGAATACACGCAAAAAGTGAAAAATTGACATGCCTCCTTTAATCGCAAAAATTGGGGGGTATCCATCCATTCTGAAGAGTTACAATGAATTTTGTATAGGCATGTTTTTGCCCATGTATTGTGGATATAGATAGCGCAGGTCCGCGCGTACTGTAAACTTTGACGGATGCTCATTGCGTTATTACTTGTCAGAAAAAGGTGAACAAGTTATTGAAATGCTCGGAAAAATGTGGTAAATATGATAGAGAAAATTTGGCGATTCTATGTTGCGAAATGCCATTACGCACGGAAACTCGCACGCAAAATTTTGAAATACTTAAAATGACCTAATTCGTACTCTCGTTTATTAGTGATTTTGAGCAATTTTAAATTTTGACGCGTGCGTTTGCGCGCACCATGACCTTTGTTTGACCTTTGATGACACGACCTGTTGACCCTTGACCTGAGTATATGTGATATGAATATAAATGAACTTTGAGTACGCATCATAAAGATATGATGGATAATGTGATTTCACAAAATGGCGCCTGGATGACGTCATGAAGACTTGATGACCCGCCTTGAAAATGTTCATGTCACGTCTCATGACAATGACCTATGACTGTGTCAAAATTGAAAGAAATTGACTGAACTGATCTAGAGTTATCCTCGGAACAAAAAAGGGGGAGAAATAAAAATAAAGAATGATAATAATAAGAAAGAAAGAAAATTATGACAAAAACAATAGGTGATCTGTCGTAAACGACAGACTACCACCTAAAAAGAAAGAAAAACAAAAGAAGTATGGAGAATTAAAAAAAACCTATAGCAAGACAAATTTTGCACAAGAGACTTACACAAATTTCGAAAAGAAATTGATCCAATAAATATTGCAATTTCATGAAAACTGTAATATTAATAATAGTAGTAGCTTTACTGTAGTAGGACTGGTGGTAGCATCCACTAGGTCTGAGTCATTACATGTTTTGCCGAACCCAGATTTGACTTGAAAATTTTGGGCGGGGACCACATCCCCAAACGGAAATTTTTCCACACACCCCAATTGTGTGCATGCAGAAGCTGGAGTTAACCAACATAATATTTCGGAAGAAAATAAAATTATGTAGATGGACAGCTAAGAAGTTTTTTTCTTCTTCTAGTATGAAGGAATGCAGAAAGGAGTCGCGCTTTGCGGTACCGAGCTCGTTCAGAAATGGAAGTCAAAATATGAGTAATGATTATAGTACCACACTCAAGACCAAAATGCTGATCAGACTATTAAGATTAAAATGTGATAGGCAATAATTGTCAAAAATTCTATAAAATAGTGGCTTACCCAAGGTATTATGTATTTACAAGTCATTAAAGTAATTTAGTAATCTTTTTATACTAAAATTGTATTACTGCATAAGTAGCAACACAATACTCTCCTTCCCGTGAAAATGCTTACTTAAACACCTCCAATTAGTCCTCACAAAAAAAACTTTTCTGAGGCAAATTTTAAATTGAAGTTTTTTGCAGAACATCATATTTTCAATTTAACCCTTACTGTACTGGGCTATTTCGAGCACCTCGTGACTGGGGGAGGGGGCCTCCCAGGCCGTCGCAAGTCCGATCAACACGAAAATTTGCATGTTTGTAGATATTTACGTAAGGAACAAGATGGTATAATTAGTTTTTTCCTAATATGCAAATTTTTGTCGTTATAGCCTAATTAATTATGCAAAATGCTAATTTTATGCATTTTACAGAAAACTCTATGTATTTGTCTGTAGACTTGAAAAGAAGAATCTTGAAAATGTATTGAATAAATGTTTCCTTCATCTCAAATTCATGAGGTTACATTATTTTTATGATATTTGACAATGCATAGGTTAATTTGCATAAATTATGAATACGCATTCATGAATATCAACTAGAATCATTACAAAAATTGTCAGACTCCACTTTTTAAATGTTTATTGAAACTCATTATTCATATGAAACTTCTTTTCTAAAACAAAATAGTTATTTTGATGTAATTAATAATAATATTTTATGCAAATTTGATGCGATTTTCAGAAATTTATTTTCTTTTGTATTTTATTGTTTTTTTATTTCTTATTATATCTATTTTTTATTTCTAATGTATTCTATTGTTCTGGAATACATCAAGTTACTTTGAGATACATATAAAAGCAATTTGATATCAATTCATATATCCCACTTAGGAAGAAATACATCTTAATTTCTGCTTGTACATGACTATATGCAATTATAGCATATTTTTGATGACATGCGCATACTAATTGTTATGTAACACCCTACAGGTATATCCGATTTCAAGAAAAATGGTATCAAAATGTGCGTAAGAATTGAGGGAAAAAAAAGTCATGAAACGACAATTCAAAATTTCAAGCGGTTGCGGCGCAATTTCCGAAAATGTCGAGGGGGGGGGGGGGGGGCCTCCCAGTACAGTAAGGGTTAAGTTATTTGAATTCTGTATTATACACTGCAAATGAAAGACCCTCCTTTGTCTGCTAAGGCTATCATATCTTTTCATTAAAAACATTACACACATTGAGAAAATATTGACTGTTGCTAAAATATTTTTACTCCTTAAATTCATCTCCATTGCTACATGTATGTTTACATGAATTCGTCATGGCATGGAAATAGAGTTCATACACACATACATACCTGTAACGTTGAAGCCTTTGCACTCAGTATAGAATAGAACTCCTCCTGGAAATCCTTTCCACTTAGTGTCAGGTCAGTCAGGTTTGGCATGGAACATAAAGCATCTACTAGGTGATGTGAAGAGACTGGTGTTTGACACTGAACATCTACTAGTATGACAGTTTGGACCTACATGTATACAACCAGTGATTTATACAAGCACATTACCAGAGTACATGTTTATATTGAATGACTGTAATAAAACTGGGTGCCCAATATACATGTATTTGTATGGCTATGCTCATCAGTTGACAGTTGCTCTGGGCTTGATTTAGATCAATATATAGGATTTGGATAAGGGCTGCAAATAGGTTTTAGCTTAGGTTAAGTGATAAATATATTTTTTGGTGCAGGGTTAAAGTTAAGAATTTGGTTAGAGCAGGGTAAATTGTTGACAGAGCATGTTTCAAACAACAGGAGGGCCGACTATTACAGTCATATTGCATTCAATTATGAAAAACTACATAGTGATGCATTCAAGGAATACATCCTCCCAGGTACCCACTTTACTACATCTAGGTTGAGTGTGGAAAATGTAGATTCATTGTCTTGCCAAACAACATTAGTGCTACAATGACAGGGCTTCCAACCCCAAGCCTCAAGGTTCACTGTTCAGAGACTTATCCACTTATTCACTGGACCACAAACACCTCTACATGAACCATGGTTGATGCCCATTATTTTAGAACGTACATTATTCATTATTTCTTTTTAGTAAATAGAGCTGAATATGTATTAGGAGAATTAAGAAGGAACTATCCCTTTGTCAATTATTTACATATATAATATATGCTATATAATACATTCATGAAAAAAGTATGCATTATACATGAATGTATAAGTAGAGTGTGTACACATAGCTGTGCTTAAAATATGTACACAGTGATCTAGATCTCTATCCTTGTTTAGTCAGTATTGAATCTAAAATATACTGAGTGAAACACTGGCAGATTGCAGGGAGGGGGCGGGGCACTTGGATCATAAAACGTAGGTTACAATGTAAAACGTGTACAATGTACAGTAAGCCTTTGACTGTATTGACGTAAGATAACCTGTTTTAAAGTGTACCGATCATCAACAAATAATCTGTATGTAGGGGTTCCTGCCCTGTATATATTAGCTGTACACATATCATTTCTTTAGGCGATTGGTACACTTCTAAGTTGAAGTGCAGAGAACGTCACAGCATATGATTTGTGCTATATAAGAATCCATTATCACTATTGTTAATAATATTTTTGTTATCATTATTAGTAGTAGTAGTAGTAGTAGTATAGAAGTAGTGGCATAGTAGAAGTAGTAGTATTAGTATTATTATTAGTATTAGAAATAATATTAGTATTAGTTTTAGTATTATTAATATTTTTATCATTATTACAATATGTATTTTCACTCACCTTGGATTTGTTTCCTTCTTTAGCAAGAACTACATAGAAGTCACTGTGGAAGGACACATGGTGTAATTTAACATCCTTTAGAGAGGGCGCAGAGCATATAATCTTCGCCACGTTATGTGATGTAGTTGGTCCACATATTTCACCATGCACACTAAGATTGATCTTAAAACAAAAGCAAAAAATAAAAACAAAATACACAAGCCAAAAGTGATAAATCAGTCCATTGCTAAAGCTTAAGACTACCTGCTTTTTTTGGCAAAGGTCTTGTATAACATTTACTCTGTAATGCAGCATGGTAAAGAATGGCTCTTTTCAAAAGGCCCTCAAATTGAAACTCCATAAAAAGGGTTACTCTGAAGTTTGAGCATCGAATAACAAGAAGACTGGTTGCAGCAGAACTGCTGTTCAGAATGCTATTTCAACTAGAGGCTTATTTTCTGACGAGAAAAGGGTTGGTAACCCAATAAAACCCATTCAAATAGTACTGTTGATATTTATCATATATTTGCCTATAAAACAGTGATGGGTATATAAGATGATACTGCCAAGTATTATCACGATGTCTGAGCTGGAGATGAGGGCAATAAGTTGGGCTCAAATTAATTTTTTGTCCACAGGGATTCTTCCACTGAAGGGGGCTCTTTTTTAATACAAATTTCCATTGAATTGGTACCCATGATACTCCTAAATTCTTTGCTATTTCATCATTATCATTTATATTATAGTCAGCATTTTCCCTCCTTACAACTTTACAAGTTACATAGGGGTTTCAACCAGTGATGACATTCTTTCCATTTCTTCCCATTCTGAACATTCATCCTCATCATTTAGAGCTAACCCTGGCCCCCCCCCCCCACTCTGGGAACGGAGGGACCGCATTCATGTTCCAAAAATTAAGGGGTACTTTTCATGCAACAAAGTCCGGCTCGTAATACACACAAAATCAGCTTGTATTGACTTTACACACCGGACTTAGGGGGGCCCTTTCAAAGGGAGGGAACATGCATATGCGTACCCTAAATAACACTGAGTTGGGGGGGGGGGGGTGGGGAGCAAACTTATTACATTCATTCTTTAGTCTTTACTATATACTTCCACAACATCTTTGGTCTTCCTCTTCTTCTCAATATTGATTTACTGGTCGAGGTTCATTATTTGCTGGCCTTTTGGGATCACCAGATTTCAGAGGATTCACGCTTTTCACAACCAAAAACTTCTCCATGTTTCGGTCCTTGCGCGATCGCTTCTAGCTCCAGATATAGGGCGGCAGCGTGCATACCGGTACTACCGGCGCTGCTGACGGTTGCACTGCACCGCGAGCTTCCGTTGTTTGTATCGGTAATACAGTCATAGAGATGTGGAGATTTGAAATATAGTGCCATCGTGCGCGTGGCGAATAAGCGTACATTAGTTTACAATATGGCGGCCTCTAAGACACCAAAATTTGAGCGAGAAATCCTGCACGCTAATCTAACTTCCATAGTTCCATTTCATTGATTTAAGGTTTGAAAGTTGAAACTCAATATTGTGTGAAAGGTTTACGAGAAAAGATAATCTTTATTTTATAATTTAGCAATCGCCCCACGTGAGCAATCTGATGGAGGCGATTATGTATCTCACAGGGGCGAATCGCCTGTCGCCCAAGTGTATTTTTCAGCCTTGCTTCCTTCTCCACCCCCCCCCCCCCACATACAAAAATATATTAAAACAATACCCTGTCAATACTCATCATATGTATTTATCCACTTTACAATATCATTAGTGTCAAATATTGTACAAGAGACAACTCCTTGAAGGCATGTACAAATTTGTTATTAATATTTCCTTCTCTTCTCTTTCTTTCTCTCCTAACTGTTATTTTTTGTATTAATTATTTGATACTTTTTCAATTTTATTTTGTATAGTGCTCTTTACCTCCCTGCCACTTGTATTTACACAAATAATCCGTCATTGATTTTATACATGATGTTTAAAAGTGGAAATAAAATGATCTGATTTGATTATATCACAAATTATGAGGTTTAAGGTCATGGATATAAATAGAGAGTGGAAAATAGGCATATTAAAGACCCATTCTTAAAAAATGCATGTCTATAGATGGCTGATGGATTTGCAATTAAAGGGGAAGTCCACCCTGATATCAAGTTAGTTTTAATAAAAGCAGAAAAATTTGAGAAACAGATTATTGAATTTTGAGCCATACTCTATCTAAAATAGGAAATTTATAAATTTTAAATAATTTTAATCATTTTTTGCTCAAACTGTCACTAAGCTGTTTTTCTCATTTTCTGCTTCTATTCAAACCAACTAAAGATAAGGATGGGCATCCCCTTTAACCAATAAAACTTATTAATGTATGTACGATATCAAACTTACCACATCTTTATATAGTCCAGTGAATACATATCCTGCTATGGTGTGTGCTGTCGTGAATGGGTGTATATCAAGAGATGACATTCCACCCCTCACCAAGGCTGCGGTATGTAGGTCCTGACTCTCAAATGCTACATCAACCAAGAAATCCATATTCCATTGGTTTGGGGAGTTCCCCTGTACCATGCATTTCATGACATGGTTTGCAATGGTTTTGTCCCGTGATACAGTGAAGTACAGGAGATACCTAAACTCTTCCTTCCTTGGCAGCACTACTTGCTCAATTAGCCTGTTGAATTCAGTATGATCTAATTCAAACAGGGAAGCAAGATGGACCCCAGCCATGTACTCCTGAAAGAGTTTGTGTGGAAAGAAGATAGTAGACTGCAGGAACATACTGCTCTTATCATATTTAGATGACATTTTTTTTTCCTGAGACAACACCCCTACTCTGCAAGCTGTTTCAATGGAATCTGAGCACTGTTCAAAATCACCTTCTTTGACAATGAGGGTGTTTTCTTGTAGCCCGTTGAAAGCAACTTTGGCAACTGGTTCCATGAACTTCTCAATTTGAGAGATATATGCTTGGAATGATGGGCTGTCTAAATCTGTGATCTCTTTCTGAGCATGATGCACCTTCAAGAATTCAAACATTTCATCAAATATTTGAGAAAAGGTTCGGAAAGACCTGAACTTTTCTTGGTTTTTGTCACCAAGTTCTCTCCACATAAAACAGAGCATAGCTATGTAGATAGGATACGGGGCCATATACTTAGATATGATGTCATTGTCTTTGGTTAATTGGATAAGCTGATCTGCTGCGGCCACATCGTCTTCAAAGTACTTGTGAATGTAAACCTCCACATTCTCCTTGCTAAAACCTTGCACATGAATGAAAGTGTACAGTTTGCTCAGACTATCATCCCATCTTATCTCTGTGACCTTCCATGGCCGACTTGTCACCAACACCGGGCACGCTGCAAGTTTATCTGAACGAAGAATGTCTGTAAGTGCAATGTCACCTCTCTCTGAAGAACTTCCACTCGCCTCTGCACTGCTGACCCTTGGCTGCAAATTAGCACCTGATGGGCTTGATGACTTTAGCTGCATAAACTTTGACAGCTTATTCTTGTTCATCTTTGATTTTGATGTTGCCTTGGTTTGAACAGCAGACTTTGGCTGGTGACATTCTGACTTTGAACCAGATTTCCTTTTTTGTACAACCTTGCCATCAAACTCATCTAATCCATCAAATGCAATCAAAACATCTTTTGGATTTGACCGGATGTACTCGGTGATCTGGCAGGCTGTTGTTGGGTTGTCCTTGGAGAGATACGACTTGGCAATCTCACCAATCGTGTACTGCTTGGCTTCACATAGAGGGACAACAAGAACCCACACAAACTTTGGGAGAACAGGACTGTCATTTATCCAGTCCCAGGCAATCTTTGAACAGAATGTTGTTTTTCCAGTCCCAGCCTCACCCTGAATCATGATTCGCCTGGGGAACTCTCCATTGACTTTGAGTTTAAAGAGATCCCTGTACTCAAGTGGTCGCTTGCATTGTTGATATTCCTCTTCCAGGACAAGGTTTGTGTACATGTCCCTGAATTGCACATTGGAATCAGGGTTGAGAGGATCCGCTCTGATCTTACAGAGAGTTGTGCGGTACTTGAATTTGAAATCATCTGCACATCTCTTGATCAGGTCAGGATAATATGATTGGGTCTGTGATCCTGGCCTTGTAACAGGTGCACCTTTAAAAGGGTGACAATTTCTTCTGAATATCAAAATGATCCATTTAAGGATATTCATAACATACACATGAACATATAAACAAATTTCTTATGTATTTATTGTTTGTCAACTTTACATTTTCATGTTTTTAGTTCTGCTGTTTGAGGGTGTTAACTGGACCAAGATTCAATAACAATAGAAATGACCTTATGAATTACAGCTTTAAAAAAAAATCATATGATGTAGAAAGAACTTAGAGAAATGTAGGTTTTCTTGTTTTGTACACACAAATTCGAAATTCTCCATGTTCGGGCTGACATAAGGTCTCAATCGATAAAAGACTCTATAATGGTACAATCAATTTTAATAAGCTTGGTGTCAAAAGATGACTTGAAAAACAAAGGTCAGAGAGTGGGGCCATGCAGAGGTTCCAAACATGAATTTGAATCGCAATCCTTGTACAGTTTCATGTAAAACTAATTTCATCATCTCCTTTACACAGCACAAAGTTAGTGGGTCTGTAACCATGTATTAAAGGCCAAAGCACATACGACCCACAGCCCACCAGCTCACAAGACCGACAATATCTGTCTAGCGAATCTTCTGAAAAGTTGTCAGAAGGCTTACCAGACAAACTACCCATGCCTTGGACTGACAGCCCACAAGACCGACATGTCGGTCTAGCAAACCTTCTGAAAACTTGTCAGAAGGCCTATGAGACCAACGACCCATGGACTGACAGCCCACAAGACCGACATGTCAGTCTCATGGGTGTTCTGACGACTATTTTGAGGGTTCACCAGACCGGCAGTATCAGTATCGCGGACTGTTCATCTACTAGGATGTCCTGCTATAAGTAACACTATTTGTACCAAATGAGAAAGTGTCAAATCAGTGTTTGTTGGCTGCCTGCAGCTGCAAGAGCAATATATTATTAATGGCAGTAAAGGCCTTTTTGCGGGCAGCCGACATGATTTCCTTCTTATTCTCACCTGTCCTGTTTTGGACTAGACAGCCAGCAAGTAGTTTGCCAGAGAGGGACCCTAAGTCACTTCTTTCTAATCCCTCTGCAAGAAGAACCCTGATGTCTGTGCCTGGAGGCTGTTTGTCTCTCCATCTCATGAACACTGTCATCAATGCATCACTGGTATTTTGGCTACGTTCCTTGATTTGACCAAGCTCTGCGATGGAGATGTCCAGGTGAATGCCTACATCTTTGTAGTAGCTGGGTGCAATTTGCTTGGACAGCTTCATTAATTCCTCCTCACTGACAATCCTGTAAAAGAAGAAGATTTTATCAAGCATCTCTTAAGTATCTCTTAAGTATATCTTATTGTGTTGTAACCCCTAATGTACAAGCACCTAGCTTCATACTTTGTCAGTTTAGTTCAGTTGCTGATGAGGCTTCGGGCAAAACAGACTGTAAAACTAACTACATGGAATAATAAACTACTCCAGCCTACAAATATGTACAGTAGCTCCTACAGCTGAGCACTCTCAGTACCTGCAGCTTCATGAGCATACCTACCTGATTTTATTAAGCTACATATGCCTACATGTACTGATAAGATATATTCAAAGGTATATTGAATTATACACACACATGGCTTATACCTCATCAATCATTTGACATTGACGTTATATATGGCAGTAACATTTTATCATACAGTATGAATTAAACGGTAGGTAATACTTAAATTTAGACAGATGACCAACATTGCATGAAATGGTTTTAGATATACACATTATGATATATTTACACATTTAGATAAACATGTATAAATAAAGAAAAGGAAATAAGCTTCCAATACATAAAGACTGACCTGTCTGGTCCAGGGTTGGTTTCAACATCACCAGATCTCATCAGGAGAATCATGAGCAGATAGAGAAGGCAGAATCCATCCATGGTGCAAGATGTTCTTCTCATTCGACAGAAACTCAGTCCACTTGAAAGGTACACAAATGATTACTACAGCAAGACATCCTGTGATTGACAAAAAAGGGGATTCTGTTTACTATGCAAATTACTCATACTCGCGAAAGGTGAAAAGTGAGCTTTGTGTGAGCGATATAAGGATTGGAAAAACAAAATAAAAGAAGTTGGTGAATGTGATCCTAAACAATTTATAACACGTGTGCACATAATATATGAACAATAATAAATAAGTAAGAGTTTGATGTTAAAGTGAATTTTGAAGAGGTTGTTTGTCATAGCTATTAAAATCCATTTTTATTTTTAGGTGATTTAATACCATCTATACTCAAAGTAGCTCATTTACCCCCCCCCCCCCCCAAACAAAAAGGACTAAAATCATTTTCTTGGACATCACGTTCTTGTACATGTACATAGATGCAGCCTAGACTCATCGACAGATTTTTATTACCGCATTGTACGTATTGATATACCGGTAGTTAAGCTACTGAACACTTTTCGTTGAAGAAGTTAATTTTGTCTAGTTTTGGACCATGTTAGCTATCATTTCCGACTGTGCTATTTTAGTGATATTTTTCTATTCATCAGCTACG
Organism: Strongylocentrotus droebachiensis; assembly: GCA_035222895.1. Lineage (NCBI taxonomy): Eukaryota > Metazoa > Echinodermata > Echinoidea > Camarodonta > Strongylocentrotidae > Strongylocentrotus > Strongylocentrotus droebachiensis. The sequence goes on from JAVYIG010004634.1 coordinate 155,618, forward strand.
ATCGTCGAGGAGACACGATGGTTGTTGATATGTGTGGTTGTACTACCCTTTTTTTTTAATTTAACACTCTCAGCTGCAGGTGTTGATGTAATATTTTCATCTCTGTTTGAGCTGAAATCACTCCCAAGTTTTGATACTTCGAATCGGTGAGTAAACCTTATCTTTTCCTACTGAACTTTATTCTTGGAACCTTTCAAGTTTTACAAATTGATTATAGTTGATGAAACAATGCTGTTTGATATTCAGGGCTGTCAACTTTGGGGAACTGCTTCGAGGGAGATCGTATGCAAATCTTTTTGCTCAAGGGGGTGGGGGGGGGGGGGCAGTGAGCACTTAAAATAATGCTCAAACTCAACTTTTTTTTCAACATCTAAATATTGCCTCTTGACTTGGCTCATGTTAGTTTTTCAAAGATAAAAGGGGCTGAAATGTTTTGTGAAGATCTAGCTCATATCCGGGGCCCGGGGAAATGTAGGGGAGGGGGTGTACCCATCTCTGCTGCAGAGAGACAAAATATATATCTAAAGAGTTTATGAATTAAAACTAATTAAATATCATATTTGGATTATTCTGATTGTGTAAAACAAAACAAAACTATTATGGGAATATAAATAGAGAGAGCATGGTGATGTCATATATCTTTTTTGAGATCACTAAATCTATGTGAATCACAAATTGGCAACTTGATCAGTAAAATATGAGGTA